>CM054116.1:111595451-111692951 GCA_028673005.1 Tanypteryx hageni
GAGAGATAGAGATCATGGCACGCTGATAGTAAATTAATCTGAATCTGATAAATTCTCGTTCACTTTCTGCTCCTATAGGTCGAGGCTGAATAGCAATATTAAAAAAAAAAACTTTTTTAAGGAGTACCTGGATTATTTTTTTAGGTCGAAGTTTCCGTTTACGATTTAATAGGAAAAATAAACGACGTGGCGCGAGGGAAAGAGAGGGAGATGACGTACGCAGAGGCAAACACGCGAAATTAAATTCCGCTAATCATTCCCTTTTCCCAAATCAAGGTTTAATATCAGCATTTAAAATAAATATCCCAAGACGAGCTCGAAAGTTGTTTTTTATCAATTAGAAGGCGATAGATTCATTTCGTTAAGGTCGCTGTAACTATTCTCGACGAATAGGAGAAATAAACGAAGCGTTATGGAGGCATGGCGAGGAGGGGCGAGGCACGTGGAAACGAATGCGCGAATTTAAATTCCCGCAAATCATCCTCCTCCCCACTCCACCTGGGCAGACCCATCTTCTCCACCTCCCATTCTTAATAATCTTCTTTTCTTTCTTCGCCGCGCGTTTTAAAAGGGCACTGGGGTTTCCCCTTTCCTCCGCCTCCCCATCACCCCACCCCATCGATGGTTCCCAGGAGGACGGGACGGTCGCGCGAGCGAAACGAATGAGGAGGGAAGTCCGTCGCGGAAGAAAACGCGCCACGCACCGATGCGCGGCTTAACCGCGAACCGAACCCAAAAGAGGGGAATGCGAGTGGAAGGAAAGTTCGGGAGAGCGAGAGCGTGTAAAATTTTCGCTGCAGTGCGAAACGTTCTGTCCGGACCATGCGGAATACGCGGCGGGAATGAGAGGAGGGGGAGGAGCTGGGGGGGGGGGGGGGGACGCGGAGAGGGGGATATTAATTAATTCCGGTGGCGCGCTCGTTCTTTTATTTCGAAGATACCGCCGCGATCGATGAGAGATAGCAGAAAAAGCCGATTTGTTGGCCGCATCGAGCGAGTTGTTTAGCAGTACGAAAAAGATAAGCGGCATATGTATTTTTGGGTTTAATTAATCATTACGCCAGCGACGAAATTTGACGAAGGCAGCGCAATTCGTTCTCCAAACGCGTTGATTCAAATAAAGGATAACTAAAAAATTTACATTTCATACATTTTTTTCATTTGAATTGATAATTTTGTGGGATGGTTATTTGTTTTTGTCCCTGAATCAAGAGACGGAGTTTTCTTTGCCCGGAAGTGGGTGAACGTCGGCAAAGTCATATATATTCCAGAACGAATCCGAATTCTCACAGTTTAACAAATTAAATTATGCTTATTTACACGAATA
This sequence comes from Tanypteryx hageni, assembly GCA_028673005.1. Lineage (NCBI taxonomy): Eukaryota > Metazoa > Arthropoda > Insecta > Odonata > Petaluridae > Tanypteryx > Tanypteryx hageni. Next base: position 111,596,779 of record CM054116.1, read on the forward strand.
AATACGTTTAAAAGTAAATTACCTTCGTTGTAGTAGTTATTTTTTCCAAAATCGTCAGGTTTTTCTGCCGCACCCTATAATGCACTTTTCATTGTAGAAATGTTTTTGGCGTGCCGACAAAATTTCATGGCGTTCCGCGTATTTGCCATCCCTGACTTAAACATTAGACTAAGCCATTAACATTTATCCTTTTCTGACATGGGAACATAAATCGTAAAGAACGTCTTTGGAAACTCTGTGTACTCCGCCATGGAGTACGCCTTCCCAATCTTCTTTAGTTCGATGTAGGTGTGGGTATCGAAAGATAGAGAAGAATTGTTATAGTTTTTACGTTATTTTTTGGTAAAACGATTTAAAATCACATACCTTGAATAATAATATTTTGAAACAAACACAAATTATCTACCATTGATAATAATAGGAAGATGTTTACTACTCAATGTCCTCCCATTTTAGAACTAAACAAATTCGACGTATCAAGCGTCATATTCAACCTGGTTGACCAATGAAAGCGGGTTAAATTTAGCAACAGTCTGTGATGACCTGATTTAGAGATATTATTCCTATCATTATAAATTCCACCAATAGAAAAAGGGAAACTAATTTACACTCGTTATTAGGAGCATATAAATTCTTTCATGTGGTTATTTAAAGCAACGCTGAGTGGTTTTTAGGGATTTAGAACTTTGCGCGACAACTCCTGAACAAATCTCAGTAAACTAGCAGAAAGACCTCACAAAAAATCTAATAAATATCATTCTATTCCGTAATTTAAAAATTAGGATATTTGCGCAAAATATTCCAGTAACAAGTTTATGTTAAACAAGAGGTTACTTTACAGCTACGTAAAAAATAATATTTGCGCTAAAAATAATTTCCCTATTTATTTAGATAACGCAAATATAGCGAGCTATAAATGAAGAAACAACTGAAAATTTTGGAGAAAAACGAGAAAATTGCTAGACTTAAATAAAACCGATAACGACACTGGAGAAGGAGAGGACCGACCAACTGGAAACGAATGGACGTCTGTAACTACACAGACACGTGTGGACGGAGGAAACTTAAGGGAAGAAAAAGGGGTTTAGGATGGCGTCTATGGGGAGCGAAATGAAAGGTTTTTATTGGAGCTCATCCTCGAGTCCAAAAAATCCCTCATCGCTTCATCCAACTCCCTCCCTCATCCTCTCTATAAACATGTATCACTCTTTCTCTACCACACAGGATTCCAGCCTTCCTCCCCACCCGTAACGCCTCTCCCCATCCTACTCCACCGAAAACGTCCACTCCCCTTCCCACCACACCCTTTTCCCCCTCTTCCTAACCCTTACCTCGCAACCTCACCCCCTCCCGCTCCCTTTCCCCTTCTCACGAAACTCCAAAACCATTCTCACCCATTCCATATCGAACTCCGGGAACATTCATCTTGGGGAAACTCCCGGAGTTCTCCCACTTTCTTTGCTCCAAAACTCCGAAAACACTCTCGTCCCACCCTCAATCTCCTCACACCTCTCCAATCTCATCCTGCCCGACCATCACCGCGAAACCGTTACGAATGAAGGGAGAGAGAGAGAGAGAGAAGAAAGATGGAGGAAAGTAGAGAGAAAGAGAGGAGAGATAGAGCTCTAGGAAACTTCAGTAGGAAACGATTAGCCCTTCAGCCCATCCAGCGGAACGGGAAAGGGATTGGCCCGCGGGAGGAGAGCAGGGATGCAGAGGATGAAGTAATTGGTAGAAGTGCACGGAAGAGGTATGCGGCGGGCGTTGGAGCGTACGGTGCGCTCATAGACCGCCCCTTTGGCGCGAAAACTAAACCAGTTTGCTTCATTTTTCGAAGCTAATCGTCCGAGGTGAAAAATGGGACAAAAACAAGAAAGAGCAGTGAGGGAGGGAAAGCAAAAGTGAGACAGAAAGAGTGTAAGAAAGAGACAAAATGTGAGGAGGAAGAGAAAGGATGTGAAGGGAGAGGGCGAGCGTGAAAGACGGAGGAAAGAAATTCGAAGGACGAATTTTTCGAGGGAAGAGACGATAAAGAATTTCGACCAACCGAGCGTCTCCCAAATCCGCACGGATCGATAACTCTCGCGGATTATAATTTGAAATTCCGCCCGGAGAGTTTTGGGCGTTATCCGTCCGCGCCGCATGGGGCTTCTTTGAGTTAAAAAGTTGCTCGCCGAATGTTTTATTCAGTTTTTCAGAGCTTTATCGTGAGGCAGTATGGTAACCGTCACGAGGCGAATGTGGAGTGGGAGGGGATGAGGAAATATCCTCACTGGCCGCGTTTTCCACTCGCTCAAATCTCCTTCGCCATAAGCTTCTTCCACCCTCGCACACTGTTAATATTTTGCCACCGAGTAAATATTTGCGGACTTAAATAACAAAGCACGTTAATAACGTAGACATTCAATAAAGCTAACGGCTTCGAACATACGCGTCAAAACAAAATAACAAAACGATTTATTATATAACCCCGGAATCTTATGCAACCCAACCAACAAAACCGTTCAGCCTTGACTGCCATCATCTAAACAGAACGCTAACACCAAATCGAACGCATTCGCTAAAGACCATGTACATTACAAGAATTTGAATACTTCACCGCAAGACGCTATTCATCCTCAGCTTTTCACAACACAGTCACGTCACCCGATTGGGAGAACGGAAAAGGGGTTAGAAACTTGAACGTCGACTCCAGGAACAGCAAAGCTTACCTGCAAGTAGACAAAGAAAAAGAACGTGAGTTTCTCGACATTTCGAACAAATTCGACGAAGAAGTTTTCAACACAAAACGAAACACAGCACGAGAGAGAAAAACCACCGCGAGTCCATATTATGCATTCGTGTAACGCCGGCGCGAACTGGAAGGATAAACAAAAATCCTCCTCCGGTGTAGCGAGATCTCGGAGTCTAAACGGAACGCAGAATCTCCTTCCTCCCAGATTCTTTTTTTTTCCTCCTCTCCCGTTCAACCTCCCAGTTCTATCAGAATCTCAAAGAACGTTTTTTTTTACGATCCAGAGCATTACACCTGTCGCTCTGCCGCGGACTTAAAAACGAAATTTTAGTCTCCCCGCTTCCACCTCCCATATTCCGTCTATCCTCCTACCAGCCATAGAAGTTCGCGAGTGGCTCTCTCTTCCCCCCCCCCCTTCCTCTCTCTCTCTGAAAACCCATCCTCTTCCCCATTGGGGTAATAATATCGCCTCCCCTATTTCGTTCCTTCCGAGCGAGCAGCGCGGTACAGAGCGGCGCGCACAGCGAGACACAATCCGCACGGTTCAATCGCCCCACCGTTGGTGCCCCGCGGGCATACGTGACAGCGGAAGAAGGGAGGGGGAGGTAGATTGGGGGAGGGGGGAAGGGAGAAGGACAATCGGCGTGTGAAATTGGGTTTTTGTTTCTCGGCCGTGCCGAGCGCTCGACTTGTTCCGAATGCAATTCCATTCGAGAGGAAGGAAGAGTAGGGTGAGGGGAGGGGGCGGGGAGTGTGTGTGCACGCGCGAGAGACCGAGGGGGGAGGGGATGGAGGAGTAGGCATACGGAGGGGGATGAAACTAGGAAGCAGATGGGGAGGAATGGGGAGGAATGGGGATGAATGGACAGCGCGTGTTAGAAGCGTGGGACCACCAAACAATGTACCGATTCCGTAACTAGTTTGGGGGAGAAGAGTCGTAAATGGCGACGTTTTATTATAGATTCACATCTTTATTGCCAGCGTAAAAAGTATACGATCGTTTGAGCCCGCGTGAATATGAAAAATTCTTCCGGGATTAAGCTGTTGATTTTTAATAGATTCAAACATATTTCCTGAGAATAAAACTATATCTCGTGTTTACCGACGATCTGTTTTATTGCAACTAGTAGAGGAGTGTACCTGCATCAACAGTTGGACGAACTAAACATGGCGTAAATGCGGAAATTGGTAAGAGGGCTTTATTAAGCAAGAAAATCAATTCTAAATGAAAGCACGATCCAGATAAAAAATTTCAACACAAAAAATGCATAACAGTCGAGATTTAATTCACAGATTTAATACACCACTTTTATTACTTCCTAAACTCCACCTGGTTTGGAAAAATAGTAAATCCTTATCATTGATTTACGCGTCACTTTAACAGTTTAGCTCACCGCCGCGGCGCGCCGTCACTAAATGCCGGTGATTCTCCAAGAATCGTATCTATTTTCATTTTTGTCCTGAATATGCTCGTCCTCAGAGAAATTCGAATGCAGATAATAAAAACCAATCGATCAAGAAAGGGACGATATCGGCTTGTTTTTTGAAACCCATTCAAGATACTGACGGCAGTCTAACGAAATCTAAAATCTAATATGTACTTAATTTCTCGTCTTTTACTTTACGTTGCTGTTACGACCACCCAAGTGGTTCCTCCTGACTAAGAAGACTTTGTAAGTGAAGACAGCCCTTAGTTTTCTAAGTCACGGAAAATTTATCATATTCAGTGCGTTTATGTATAAAATTTCGAAAATGTAGAGAAAAAAGAATATCTTAGATTCGTGATAACAAGTAGAGTTATGCACATAACAAACAGATACCTATATACATAAATGAAACCATCTTAGGCCATCCTACATATATGTTCATAAAGAAATAAACGCATAAATATTTAAAAGATACTGACACAAAAGCAGTTTAATAAAAACACGGCGAAAGTGTTAGGGTAAAAATATAAACGCGATCGAGTAACAGGGACGCGGCTGGCTTTAGTTCGGCCAATCGGAAAGAAGGAAAAAGAAAGAATTTGAAAGGGAGGAAATGCTTGAAGGAGAGCGGTACAAATGGGATGAAGGGCAGAAAAGGGAGCAAATAGGAATGCTGTCAAGAGAGAAGTGATGAAAGTATTTCGAAGAAAGGAGAGAAAGAGGTGTACAGAGTGAAAGAGAAGTTGGAGTAGAAGAGAGAGAGAAAGGGGAATTAATCCGAGGATGGGCTCAGGAGGCACGCTGATTAAACAAACATTTGGGGCGCCTGAAATATTCAAAGGTTTTCTCGCCAGAACGTGTGAGGTTGGAGGGAGAGGGAAAGGAATGGGGAGAGAGGGAGAGCGGAGGGAGGCGTGGAAGGGGATATGGACGGGGTTAAAAGGGGAATAGCGAGGCAGGGAGAAAGAGAGAAGAGGGGGAAAGAAGAGGTGGAGAGATAAGGAGGAAAGAGAGGGACGAGAGACGGCGGCAGAGCGAACGAGATACTTATAGACGAGACGCTTTTACATTTCGTTCGCGCAATATTTTTCCGCCTCCGTCGCCAAATGGACGTTTTTTTTAATCCGCCCATTAAAAAAAATGCGGTTGCAATTTCGTAATTTTTATAGCTCTCAGGTGCACGTTATGTTTGTTATCCGACTGGTCGAGTTAATTTCCGAGAGGTTTTCCAAAGACTGTAATGAGAATAGTTCCTCGGTGATTATTAATAAATTTATCGGCAGACGAAATATGGCAAGAAGGTCATTATATTGGCAAGAGAAATCGGCAGAATGAACGGGATTCTAAGAGCACTAATGGAGCTATTTATTATACTGCGTCACTAAAGCTTTTAATGACGCTGTTGTTTTTCATAACGTCTCATGTGAAATATTAAAGATTCATTCTAAGTTAAAGTAACATCACATTCCGATAAAATCCGATACAAACACACCCAACTCTGCGGCTTAAGATCCGATATAAATTTTGGAAAGATTAAACTCTTATCTAATCTTTTAGCGAAAACCTGTCACATTTTCTTTAAATTTTAGACGATTAGGCTCCATCGAGCGCTAATAACCTTGTTACCAAGCCTTCGATTTCAGCATGGGGGATACTGTGACCATCAAACTCGGAGCAACGCATAACAGTTTTGCGCCTTGCTCCTCTACTTTCTTGATAGTTTTACCAGCGGTTTCGGTTTCAGAAAAGCTCATATGTTACACGCTCGGAATCGAAATAAATGTTCCCCACGCAAGGTCATTCTTGGCTACATCAGTTCTCTTTAAGGAGAACTTCCTCCTATGAAAGCGTGCGCTTAGGCCAAGATACAAACCGTTTGCCTCTTGGCTATCACTCACACATAAAAGGCGACACCATAGCTGCGTACCGTGGAATTAAGGGTCCATACGTAAATTGGACGCGTGCAGACTTAAAACGGGAGCTAAGGGGGATTGTGTGAAGGAAGGGAGAGGAAGATGAAAAGGAAGGGAGGGTTTCCTATGGGAGAGGGCGAAGCGCGCCTTCGAAACTGTGCGAGCACGCCAGACATTCTGGTCACCACTTGGACACGTCCCTCCTTTCGAAATGAGAGAGGGACAGGAAGAGAGGGAGAGAAGGGTCCCTGGTGCTCTCCCACACCATCATCCTCATCTCCCTCTTCTCCCCTCAGCCGCCCAATCACTCAATGACACACATTGACGCCCGGGAACGAGGCTAATTGACGGGGATTAATGAAGATGACTGAAGGGGGAACGGGAAGGGCGGAAGCTGTGAGATCTGTATGTATTTGCACATATATACACAAGTACATAGTACATACATATACTGGGTAGGCCCGAAATAAATTAGCTATTTCTATTAGTATTTTACTGTTTTTTCTAGAGCATGTTAGAGAGAAATATTAAAAAGACATATATAACTTCTACATATAAAAGAAAATTATTTATGTATTACACCACAGAAACAGGCAACCTATAACAACAATAAACACGACAGCTGAAAATCAGTAGCTTACTTTTTTAGGGGCAATCCTGTATATTTATCGCCACCCCTGCTTGCCGTCCATGAATTGCTGTGAACATGTTATGTTACATGTTATGACTGTATTTAGCTAGCGTAGACCACGATTTACCGCCACCCTCACATTAGCGCCAATGTCAGTGATGGACGGTGGCGGAGTCTGACTGTACACCCATGACACATTCATTAAAAATAAGAGAGGAAATAGAGAAACGGCAGGGAAGTCATGACCGAAGAGGAAGTAATTGAATTCACTCCCTCGTTCTGTACGATTACGAGAAAAAATTTGAGCGAAACTTCGCCTTCAAGTTCGTGACACGCCCGTGGAGAGAACGCACGACTTTCGTCTCCGTGTCCACCAGACGAGACGAAAACACTCCAACAGCCCCCTCCGAAACAAACCCATCGCGAATAAAAATAAAACCCAGACGATCGGGACACAATCGCCGATGCAGTTACAATGCCGAGATGGAGCCACGGTCACCGAACACGCGCCCACACGCACGCCCCGACTGGCGCCATTTTGGCATCGAGACAGATTCCGCCCAGAGGCCGCGCGGTACGTGAATGCCGCGCGGATGCTTTACCCCCGATCCCTCCCTCCCGCATCAAAACTCCTACCGATCGCGTCTTCGCACGCCATTTCCCCTGCCACTGAACAAAACCGGACAAAAAATACGGAATACGTGGGAGGAATGAGCGATTGGACTTTTCATGCATGCGCGGCGACACGATGGGGAAAATGCTGAGGCTGGGTGGGGGAGGGAGGGAGAGGGACGCGATATTCGCCCTCTTCCTCTCCCAGGCCGTCGTCCCTTATCCCTCCAGAAAGCCTTCCCGAAATTCCGCCTCCCCTCCCCCATGCCAATTTAACTTCCATTCCCTTCTATTGCCCATTACCTCCCTCCCTCCCCTCTCACCCTACTCATTCCGTCAGATAATATGCAAGACTAATGACCTCCCAAAAAACGCATTACCCTAATCCGAATTACCCGCCGTGCCCCTCTCTTCCTCCTCACAACATCCTCTCTTTCTGAAATTCAACGCCAAACATCTCCGTCCCACTCTCTATTCCAGTCTCTTCCTCTCTCCATCGCTTCTCTCTCCCTTTCTCTTTTGCACGACGCCTCATACTTTCATCGCACTCCCTTCATTCTCATTTTCAAGCAAGCAAGTTCGAAAAATTACAAGGACAAAAAAGCTACGACTTGCGAAAGAGAATCTCGTTTCGCTAGCAGGTAATCGTCGGATAATGCGATCGCCGCGAATCGAAATCTGATTGGTTGACAGTGAAAATTATTTTTTTGGCAGTTAATAATAGAACCGGCTAAATAGATGGAGACGAATTCTTTTGTTTTTAAAAAAGGTATATAGCAGAATAATTGAAAATCAATCTAAAAATGTACATCGGGTTCTTATCGCCGTTAAAAAACTGTTAAAATGCCGTAAGGATAAAACTTGCTGGTGCACCAAGTGATAGACATTTTCTTAGAAATTAAATTTTCTTTTATTCACAGGTCAATATAAGCTTTTTAACGCATTTGCATGACCTTTTCATACCAATTTCATTAACGACTAGACAAAATAGCCTTAACCAAGACAAAATGCACCCAGCTATTATATTAGGCCGCGATTTGAAAGTTCAAGTGCTTATAAATATTTTCAATATGTATAAATATAACTTCACACCACTAAATACATGCATTTACATGCACACATTACCAGTAAATCGACGAAAAATAGAATCATAATAATGTTGTGCTAATTAGATGTTTTTGCATCTAACTACTACGATTAGAGGTAATACCATTGCTTCTGTTAGAGACAAAATATTCATCGACTATCTGGCGACTAGTGAATGAATTCATTGAATAATCTTTGATAAGAAAAGGTACATGAATGAGAGAGAAAAATTGTATACTATAAACGTTTAAATGGACTTTTAAAGAAATTACCACATTCTACTGAACACTGATTAAACCGCCTCTCAAACTATCTCAGTCCTGCAAAATTAAGTGGGAATGAATTCAAAGTTTAGCAGATAGGTAGAGGGAAAGTTAGACGAACGCCACGACAACTGCACGGTTACCTTATTTTAAAAAGCTGCGATCCTAAAAAAATGTCGAATCAGGACACGCCGTATCCTATCTGATCACAATTTTGCAAGAAAATTCATGCTAACCTTCTCCTTATCTCTCCATAATCTACTCTCATTATTTTCCCGCCATTCTCTAGCTTTTCCCTCCCTCTCATTAACATCTCATTACTCTTCCATTCCACTACCTACACCTCCTTTCCGCTTCATTTTTTGAGCCTCCTTTTTTACGCTCGCTTCCACCTCACCCTCTCCCTCCACTCTCCTCTTATTCACCTATCTCCCCCTCACTCCCTTCCTTACTTCCTTCTTAGCTAATCCATTTAAATCCGGTGCCCGGGGTTTGAATAATTCATTCCGCTCTTCAGTCGACTCGTCTGATTTATCCGTTTCCCCATCTTTCAATTCCTAATGCCTCGATCGCCATCATCAGCGAGCGACCTTTGTTGCTACGCGACCCTTTTCCCCACCCCACCTTCCACTGCCTAGAAGAGAATGCATCCACTCCTTACCTCTACTATCGTTCCTCATCTCCCCTTCCCTTTCTTTCCTCCCACGCACTCAATCCCTCGCTCCCTTTCTATCCTCCTCTCCCTCCGTCTCTCCATTTCTCTCCCTCCTAACTTCCTAGTCCGTCGCGTCTCTCTATAAACGCCTCTGTTAGACAATGGCGCTTCATAAACACGTCCCTTCCTTTCCTGGGAGGAGCTTTTCTTCTCCGTTGAGATGTCCTCTTCCTTCCGACCCAATGCGAAGCGTCGCCCACGATAGCTCTCTCTGTTGGATTCCGGAATCGAGTCACTCCGCTCGCCGACGGATTGAATTACGGCGATCGTACTTTCAAACACACATTCACGATTCCATCGTTACAGCAAATCCCTCACCTCCCGCCTAATCGGATCCAGCAGAAGGTTGGTGAAACTTAAAGACGGGCAACGGCGATTAAGCCATTGGGAAACATAAATAAACATCATAAACACGCCGGTTACAGTAAAATCTCGTCATAACGTACTTTTCATTAATTCTCGTCAAATATTTCATACGAAGGACGTCAAAAATTACAGTATATGACACCTCACAGTTAAGTATCTTTCATTATTAAGTGCAAATTTATTTGGTCCCGACAACTCATATTTTGTATTATAATGTATAAGCCAAAAATAACATTGGACGCTGAATAATTGATGGCACAATGGAAAATTAAAAACAATTACCGGGATTTTAATAAGCCATTTTCTTAAAAAATAAGCAAGGAAATCTCATGGGTTTGTGTAAGTATAAAGTATTGCGTTATGACCTTTTTATGTTTATCCATTCCTCTGCTTCCATAGCGAACATTATCAATATAACGTAGTTTCAGCATACCGTACAAAACACGTGAACCGCAAACATACGTTATAACGATATTCCTGTATAATGACCACTTCGAACGAAGCGTAACTCCATGTTTTGCTCAGCATTTGCTCTCTCTGTCTATAGGTTCGCTTGGAGGCCACATTATTTTAACCAGACTAGGGACGACAGAAGAAAACTGCGATGCTGTTAGTTGTGGCGATAATAAAGGTGTTGCCAAAAAACTTGCCATCGCGTTCGCATCATCATATGCACGGGAGGATAAAAAAAGAAGCTCGCGCCTTATTCGGTGAGGAGCACGCCAGCGACGCCAAAAGAGTGACACACAAAATGAAAATGGTGGACGTTTTATGGAGGCCACCACGAGCGAACGCGTGTGTGATGTTTTTGGAAAGCGTGGAATAATCCTCTTTTCGGAAAGGGTTATCAACCTGGTCGTTGTCCGCCGGCGACCACACTCCTGCTGAATTAACCTTCGTCTCTTCAAGAGGTGAGCATCCGTCACGCACGTGTGACATTTTTAAAACGTATGTTCAGGACATTGCTATTACTGCCCGTTTTCGCAATTTTTATAATTTGGCGTATTTTTTAATTACACTTAGATGACTATACTAGATGACGTAGCGGCGCAAAGTAAAAGAAGCCGTCTGAATTACGTAGAAAGAATTCCAAATTGAAACGCAGAGTTTTTTGAATACGGGATATTAGTATTGTTTCGCGTGCAGTTCACTTATCTCTGACGAACGCTATTTTTCACCGCATCTGCCACGAGAAGTGGCAATCCTTGCTTCTTTTAGGCCAGCGTTTCTCAACCTTTTTGGAGCCGTGGACCCCCTACAAAGTCCCACAATTTCTGCGGACCACCTCCCCATAAAAAATTTCATGCATTTTTCATTCGTTTTCTCGTTTTTTCATATTGAAATATTAATCAGAGCTGTGTACAGGATCAAACAAGTTATAGATAAAAGTAGACTTCCTGTCCTACTCGACTCACGAAACCCGAGAAGTAACGCAGGTCCGGGGACCCCAGGTTGAGAAACACTGTTTTAGCTAACACAATTTTCCGCGATTCGCATTTTATATCTAACATTAAGAAGCCACGTCCGGTGATAAAAAGAAGAAAAGAAGGTAGTGCCACGATGATTCACAGACACCAAATAAGGTAACACCCTACCCTATAATGGCTCTCTTAAAATTCGAAAATTATCTTTCGAAAAAATCGATAAATTTCGAAATTTTCGCCCCGCACGTAAAGGGCTCTCGCCTTACCCGCCAGACGACCCTTATTTCTCCCTCGCACCCACTGCTCATCGCGTCTTAAAACCACTCGTCGTCATCCGCCTTGCGTTTTCGTCCTCGCATTCATCATCACTCCATCCCACCTCCATTCCCCGCATACCTCTCACTCCCCTTCCTATAATCCTAACGCTGGTTCACCTCACCAATTCCTCAACACCAATTCCCCTCCTCCCTTCCTCACCCTCTCCGACCCTCTATATACATACTCAATCACGTCTCCTTTTTATTTCTCAACGAGTAAAACCCCTCCCATGGAAGTTATGGCTATTTGTTTTAAACTAATCCCGAATATTCCGGCCGTCAGTTCAAAGCGTCCCTATCGAGATCCTCTTCGGGGAGAGAGGCACACGTGCACTCCCACAAAAAATCCTCAAAAGAGAGAATGGTATGAGGTAGTAAAAAGAGAGAGAAATGGGAAGAGAAAGGGAGACGGAGAGAAATGGATCGAGGGACTTGGAGAGAGACAAGATAGAGGGAGAAAGAGTTGAAAGGAAAATGAGAAAAGAAAAGAGAAAGACAAACACAGAGAGCGAGAGATAAAGGCATAGTAGGGAGGACACGAAAAAAGAAGAAGAGAGTAGAGCAGGCATATCATACCAGAAGAGGCATCAGGACCGCACTGAAGCGATGGGTGTTATAGAAAGGCTGCATTAGGATTACAGCTGTTTAATGAGGGCCTGAGTTGGTCAAACGGACTCGAGAAGACTGAATGACTAGTTTTCCATTGAAAACCGTAATTTAGAAAATGTACCTCAGTAACTATGAAAAACTCTAGTCGCCTTTTCACAAAAATGAAGTATTTATATCAAATATCGAACGATTTAGTTGAGACAAAAATTAGAATTCTAGCCACAGTGAGGCACAGAAAAGGCCGCCAGCTTGGCATGCCTTAAATAGAGGAATAAGGAGAAGATAGGAGAAAATGAGGAGCGAAATAGAAGGTTCCCTTACTATAGCTACAAAGAAGAGAGAGCTTCAACCAAAGATGAAAGTCTTATCCGTCCATCTCTCTTTCTCTCCAGAGATACTTCGGAGAGGCATTTCAAGTCGTCGAGACAATTAAAATTCATTCGGAAACTTTTGTGAGTTGGCTCCCTAGTCTCTGCCCTCCCCCTCCATAGCTCCACCTCATCTAAAAAGCCCCTCCCTCCGTCCGCCTCGACCTCTCCTTTCCCACCCTCCGTCCTTCCCTCCTCCTCTACCTGTCTCTCATCCCAACACCGTCATCCTCTCATCCCACGAACCTTTCGCCTGCTTAAAGCCCTTCAGTAGTCTAAGCGTTACACTACTGTTGCTATTAAGGACGTTTCGATACCATCGAAATATCCGTCTCTCCCTATCACGCACTTTTAAAAAGCTGTCCCCATCTTTGAAACGGCCTCAAAATAGAGGCATGACGTCGATGAATTGCGTCGTTAATTTGAGTAGAGGAGAGGGAACGAAGCGAGTAGAGGAAAGGGAAGATGCGGAAAACGAGCGCAATTTCTCGAGTGATTTCGCTCGGATGCTGCGTAATCCTTTTTTCCTATCCGGCGATTCATAGGAAAAAGACAAAAAGCATGAACGTATCTCTGGTTCCATTCCGTCGAAACTCATGTCTTTAGCGCGGAAGGAGAGAGCCCAATAACGAGCATAACGAGAGGAACGAGATATCGCATCGTGCGAATCGACGCCACTCGCGGACGTACGCCATTGAGCGACGCGAGATAAAAAATTAGCATTCTTTTACAACGGAGAAAGAGGAACACCGCGTTCGGTAAAAACCGTCGAGAAGCCGACTATCTTTTTTTTAAATCATTCGTAAGATCTCTCAAGCGCTCGGTCCTCGCGATTAGAAAAAGATCGAAGCCTGAAAGCGTACCGAAGGAAGTCTCTCGTCCGTTCCATCGCCTTCCTGCGTCTGTCGACTCGACAATTCCCCTCCCGAGGAAGAAGAAATTCCCTCCCACGCGAATTCGGACGAGGCAAATACCCGGGTAACGAGAGACGCCGGAGACGATTTTTGGCGCAGTACGCGAGTTAAACTCGGCCGGAGCGAAGGAAACTGAAGGGTAAAAAAACGCGTGGTTTAATTTTTTTAAAAGGAGACTTGGAAGTTAGGAACGCTTAGACACGAAATCTCGCGCGAAGAGAGGAAAACATACGGAGATTTTGGTGCGTAAAACAGTAATCGGCTGAAGTTTAAGGTTAGGATTGGAGAGAAAGGAGAGAGAGAGAGAGAGTGAGAGAGAATGCGCTACACAACCTCTCTCTCTCTCTCCTTCCATTCTTTCTCCCGCAAGAGTAACTCCCCCCTCTCCCCTTATTCCCCTCGCCCGGACAAACCAGGAAAGATGGTGGCAGCGCACCCAAATCCTTATTTCTTCCCCCGTTTCCACAATAACTTCCCATCACCTCTATCCCATTTCCAGAGAGAGAGAGAGAGGGGAGAAGAGGGGAGGGAGGGATTTCCACCGGCTCTCCCCTTCCATCTTCTCCCTCTCTTCCTACCTCCATCCTACATTTCCCGACGCATCTCCCACGCACTCCCTCCTTCTCCCTCCATACCATCCGCTTCCTCATCCCACCTTCCTTCCTCTCCTCGATCTCTCTCTCTCTCTCCTCCTCCTCCTCCCCCGCCTGCCGCACTCCATTCTTAGTTCGGAACCCTCGCCGACGGGGGCAGCACAAGAGAGCAGCAGGAACCAAGCGGATACGCTCATGAATTATTCAGGTTTGTATGAGAGAGAGAGAGAGAGAAAGGGGAGTGTGAGAGTAAGGAAACAGAGAGAGAGAGAGGAAAGAGAGAGAAATGTGGGGCTAAGCACAGAGAGCGAGAGAAAGATGGAAAGAAAACGGAGGAAAATATGAAGAAAAAGAGGCAAGAAGGTAGGATTAAATAGAGGTAATTCGTGGAAAACGGAAAAGAATGGAAGAGAGACGGAAGGAAATTTAAAATAATTAAAAGAATGCCTTGGAAATAATGAGAGGCAATCAAGGCAAAAATACGGACAATGAAGAGGTTGACGAGGATAGGAACTCTAAGGGCGTAGAAAACAGAGCGCAAAAGGGAAGGAGAAGAGAGGAAGAGACGAGCGTCGAGAAGGGTCGAATATCGTGGAAGAGAACAGAATAGCAGGATAAAAGGCGAAATTTCTCGAAAGGGAGATGGAAAAAAACGACGAAGGGAAGCTGAAGACGCAAAAGTGGACGGACTGAGACGATATGAGTTTTAGAACATAGGTTTTGGGATTATGTACGGCGCGAAATGCGAGTTAGATAAAGAAAACGATAGGGCGAAGAGGATTTGAAGAGGATAGACGAAGCCGAAATAGATAAGTGAACGAATATATACAGAAGGGAAGGGACAGTTTCACGCGTGAATGAGCGAGAAATTTAAAAAACTGACAAGGAGCGTTATTGGAGAAGCTTCCAAAAGATGGAAAGATAGAAAGAATTCAAGTATTTATGTAATAAGTGAGAAGATAGGAGTAAGAAGAAATGTACGGTGAAGGGAAGAAATATGTAGGAATACAGGAAAAATGAAAGTACCTACGGCAACCTCTCTCTCAAATCCACCCAACCACACCGCTCATTACTGGTTCCAGAAACGTAAAACCTTTATATTGGTTGTATAAATTACAGATCAACCCCGGCTCGAGGGATGTAATAAAACAACTTTTAAATCAACTTTGTTCATGACCCACGTCGATACTCATAGGAGGCCGAGACAAAACGTAAAAATTGGTCGAGTGCGGCAAAAGGTAGGTTGGGTGGGGTGGGGGAGCGTGGGAGGGGGCAGAGACGGGGCGGGGGACCTCGAAGGAGACGACGAGATTGCATGCCTTTCGCTCCTCAGACAAACCACCCACAATGACGACCTGCTAAAAAAATATCCCCTCGGTCTTAACGACTCGCAGTAACCCGAGCAATAAAGAATAACGGCCCCGCTTACCTACGGACAGTCTCGTCCGGAGGCTCTTTGGCAGGACACAGCTGGTGATGAGGGAAATATGTGGGAGGGGCAGAGACGGGAGGATTTCGCGAGAGTTAATTGCGCGGTGCACGACAAGGAGGACGAGAAGAGAGGTCAGAACTTCATCAAACAGCCAACTCTTTAAAAATAAGAGTTTAAACTATGGGTGTAACCAACGAAAACCGGTGACAAAAATAAACAAAAATGGATGCGAAATATTTGCACAGCAGATGCGAATGTTAAAGTAAATTAAACGATTTGTTATGTGCGACGTCTTACATGGAGATTCTGGAATTTTTAATGGGGATTTGGGAGGAGCTCGGATGAATTAAGGTCTGGGGAATAGAAATTCCGAAAAATCACTCGTTCATCATCATCAAGCCAATGCTGGTATTAATATTGTTCATGCATGTATGATGCATAAAATGTATATGTCACATTTTATATTTATCACGACGTGGGGTTAGGTGGAAGATGAGACTTCTTAGCCTCAATCTCGCCTCGAATGAAGATCTTATCAATTAATCAATCAATCAATTCGATTAACTTTCCAAAACGTCACCCAAAATGTCTGTCTCCCAACAAAAACGGCCATACGTTGTCGCGTACACAATGCTGTCTCGAATGAAACTAGCAAGTCATTTTAAAAATACCTCTTGTTTTGCTCGCAGGATAATTAACACGACGAACAACAATTAGTATGAACGTAAATCAAACGAGAAAATCAAAAAGCAACAGCACTCAAAAATGCAGAAACTACGAAAAAATTACTTATAGAACCAACTAATTGATGCAGAGCGCTACATGCACAATAGTACTCAAGGCTCGGTGTTTTAGCGCCATCTATGATACTATCCCATAAAAATCGAGCGGGGGCGTTTGTCCTGTGCCACATCGCCCCCTCTCAAGACCACGCATTTTAAACCTCTTCCCCCCCCCCCCTTTATATCGATTGACTTCACCCGGGCTCTCGATTTCGCCTTCCCCTACGGTCCCTCGCGAGATCGAATCTCTCACTTTTAAGACTCGGACGCGTAAAATAAAATAAATGAATGAATAAATAAGTATGTACAGTGACAATGTTTAAAGCCCTTTCCCTCCCTCCTTTCCTCCACGCTTCGCGCAGCGCAAACACCTTACTCCTCCCTTCTCATCCCACCTCTCTTCTCTCCCCCTCCTCCCTTCTATCTCCCTCCTCTTTCCCTCCCCCTCCTCACTCCCTCCCCCACCTCCCTCCCTCCCCCTCCTCCCTTCTCTCCCCCTCCTACCTCCCTCCCGCCGAAATCCCACCTTTCCCAAACACCCGACGAGTAGAGAGAGAAAGACCCTTCCTCTCGAACACGCAACCATCTCAGCTCCATTCTATAAATTACAACCCCCGTCAACTTCTCTCTCTCTCCTCACCATCCCCATATTCCTTTTCCACCCTCCTTCTCGGGACCCTCCCTTTCGTTTCCTCCCCTTTCCTTCCTCCGTTCCCGGCCATTCCTCCCTTTCCCACCCTTTCTCTCCTCGTTCGCCTCCGAGTCGCGATGCAGGCGCTCGGTAGGTTGCGGCCGCCGCGTGCCACGAACTACGCGCGTTTATAAGAGCCATCCGAAGAAGCACCGCGCGGCCGTAAATGATCCCAGATAAACAGCCATTCGCCAAGGAAAATAGGTGATAGTGTAGACGGGTAGGCAAATGGTCGTAAAAAAAGGAGGGCGGGCGAAGCGCTCTGACCGCAAAGGGGTCACGCACTAACGCACATGCAACGCAACACGCCGCCGTAACCTCTTATCGGCTTTGTTATTCACTTTCTTCTCTTTCTTTCGGAGTTTTTTTTTAAACTTTCCTTTTCAGAATATGCATTCATTTCATTTTCCACGTTCCCTACCTCGATCACTAAAAACGGATTTTTAACTGCTCGGGGTTTATCGCGGTTACGGTTGCGATGGTGATAACTTAACCGAGACCAATTGCGTACGTGTAAAATACAAACATTATCGCCCAAAGTAACAGCACCATAGATAAGCTTTCCTAGTCTTTTGCCTCCTAACCGTGCGTTTAAAAGTTTTATGAAACAGGGTCGCGCCTTTTAAGAAACGACACTTTGATTCTGAAAGGTGTGGCTCTGTTTATATCTTCACTTTTTTTGTTCTCACTTATTTTTTTATTTACCAGTTAGTCCTGTAATTATACCGCCCTTAAGCTGTTTACCAGACAACACTTGAGCTACTTTTAGCTCTTTGAACAATATTTTATTTCAGTTAATAATAACATCACAATCACTCGACATTATCAACAAGGTTACGCAGCCACAGTCGCATAACAAAAGAAACGTGATAATGGGAATTTATGCGAGCTAATCTGAAAAGTATGACGGGAACTAATGAAACGGCTGAGTTGTTTTTAGGATTTTCAGTCATTAAGGAGTTTGTTTCGCTAACCGCTGAGGATTTGCGTCATGGAAGCGAGGTTTTCTCGCAGAAAAATGAATTTCGGATAAATAGAATAGAAATATTTGCATGAGTATATAAATATTTGTTTTTATGCAAAAAAAATGCCCGATACTAAACTCGATATTCTCAAATTCGCCAGAATGAAGTGGGCATTACGTGCCAAAACTTCGCTTCCGACTTCTTATCCACGCCTGATTTTGCACTAAAAGACGCCAAACGGGCAGCAGCTGTTCGAGCGCGCCGAAGGACAGGGCATTTAAAAAAATTAAGGAGTTTCTCTCTCTCTCTCTCTCTCTCTCTATCTCACTCGCCTCTTCACATTCCTATACTCGTCCGATACCTTCAAAACTTAAATGTCAGTTTGGAATTCTTGTTACAAAAACTTGCCGCTCCCCTCACCAATGTCACACAATCTTAAAAACAACTTTTACGTCGGCTTCGCAGGAGGTTTATTCATTTATGGTTGTATGTATACTCAATAAAATTCAGAATAAGTGTTATAATGGGCATCAACCTAAAGGTAACAAAATCAATTGACAGCATCGCATCTATAGACCATATATTACTTTCCAGTTCACAGCGTAAATTGTTCGACCTGAAAACAATCAAAGATGTTAACTTCCTTTGTCAAACGCTAGCTCTCGAATAGTATTTCGTCCTACGTTAGTTAATTTTGATGGAATTTAATGAGCGCTAAGTGAAACTTCAGGGGTTTTCTACTTATTCAAATGCCACGAACAGTTATAGGAGCAATCACCCGGAGTACACACAAACCAACAAATGCTACACCATAATACAAAATCGGATCGACAGAAAAACACGCGACTTTCACATGGTTACGTACGAATGATAGCTTTTGTTTACCTAAATCATACCTGAGGATCGTAAATTTTACACCCGACCCGAGGTTTAAAATATCCTCCACCCCTAGAGAAAAAATAAAAGGTTCCGAGAGAGTGAAAAGCCCGAAGGGTTTCGACCGAAAGTACTATTTAAAAAAACCGACCCCCCCCCCCTCCTTGTGAGCGGTGTCCCTAATATGAACACCTGCCACACCGGGGTCGGATCCGCTCCGAACACAGGCGAAGGGAATTGCGGAATGGCGCCCGGCCTTCCTCCTCACAATCTACGCCATCCGTGCGGGATAGATTGCGTCGACTCCCGTATAGTCATTTAAACCTCCCCCACACACTTCGCGCCCCCCGCCACCCCCATCCCTTCACCGCCCCATTCCACTTCCCCATAGTTCCATCACCGACAACTCCTACCTCCAACGACGACAACTGGAGGAAAAAAAAGAAAAGCGAAACGCGTAACTTTTGAAATGCGAGGGAAACAGAAAGAGAGCGAGAGAGAGAGAAAACCGAGCATTCGCATACGCGTAATCTACGACGCCATTATCACGAACCCCGGCGTTTCCCTTTCACGTCGAATCTTATACAACCACGGTACACCACACCTTCCCTTCCTCTTCCCACACGTCGCACTCCTCCCCCCCCCATCTCCTCGCCACTCCTCTCCTCCCTCCCTCGATTTCCTCCCTCACTCACACACTCTTTCTCCTCCTCCTCCCCTCTTTACTTCATCAAGCCAGCCTCCCTCGCACCCTCTCCTATCCCGCTCTTCATTCCCCATCCCACACGGGCTAACTTCCACTGCGCCCACTCCACCTATTTCCTATGTTACCCTCCACCCCTTTCCATCAGCTCGCTTAAACCCCGCATCCACCCTCGCCTAACCCTTCCTCCCATTTCCCCTATCTCTCTCTCCCCATTTTCTCCCTCCGTGTCCCTCTCTCCCCCTTCGCCTCACCGCACCCTTCGCCGTCCTCACAGTTATCCACCCCGTGTGCCCGAAAACCAGGACGTAAATCTGTCAAGGGAGGAGGCGCAAAAGGGGAGGGGGATGAAGGGACGGGAGGAGGAAGATAAAGGGAAGGGAGCGGGGAGGAGAGGCGGAGAGAGAGAGAAAAGGAGAGTTGGTCACAGGAATTTAGGGAAGGCGTGAGTCAGGTAGAGCAAAGGGAGAGAGAGTAAGAGATAGTGGTAGTTGGAAGAGAGAAAGAGAGCAAACGGAAGGAAGGGAAGGCGAGCGGAGAGAAAATGGAGGGAAGGATAATTGAATAAGGGAGGAGAGGAAGAGGAGGATAAAATCAAAAGCAAATTAATTGAGTCAATTTTTTAGGTTTGAGCAAAACGAGATGCGATCGATTAATCTTGGAACTAGGAAAATCATAAAATGACCTTCTTCATTCGTATGCGCTGTGATAAAAGTTTCTAAATATCAAACGGATACCTACTCTTTACGTTATAACTTTAAAGTTTCGGTTAAGTTTGCAGCGGCGTAAAGGAATATTTATCGCACGAGGGAAAAGTTCAACCTCTAAATTACGGCAGTTGACTTCCACACTTTTGACTAGAAGGAATAGCAACGCTAGCAAAGATAGGAGAATTATACAAAACGGACGCAAGCTAAATGTAGGCATTGAATTACGTAGAGTTAATGACCAACGGAAAAGGAATCAACAAGCTTTATGCGAGTCCGGAAAAGACCTTCAAAAAACGTTCGATTAAAGAATAGCTCATCGTATCGAAACAAAAGAAAGTAACGAAAATTTCGGCGATGAAAACGGATACGAGAGTATTCATTTTCTTCAAAATGCTTTCCATCTAAATACACTCGCACGCGCTCTCAATGAAAATTTTCCGGTTTGATCGTGGCAGTGAATATAGTTCGTGACCGAAGCACTAAAAAAAAACAAATATTTCATCCACGACGATTAAACCGCGCAAGAAGCGTAAAGGCGTGATTTACTCTCATCTCGGAAATGGATTTCTTTTCCACGCGGACTTCGTCCGAGGACGAATAACATCACAGAAGTGTCTCTCTCTTCCCATCTCTCTCTCTCCTTCCTCGATACGGAAACATTTCACGTGGGCGGACCTGTACTCCTCTTTCCAGGACCGGATTCGGAGATTGAAATGGCCTATAGGGGGAGTGGGAGAGGAGAGCAAGATCGTGGATTGGAGAGAGAGAGAGAGAGAGAGAGAGAGGAATGGCGAACAGGAACTTGCAAGTTTCAGGAGTCAAGACCATCGAGTGAATGGACCCTTGGAGTACACACTAAATACACGCATTTTCGCAGCTTATTTATAAGCTGCGAAAATGAACTTACTCTGATTGGACTTAAGCAAAACGCAAGTACTGTGTATCAGATCAAATAAAATATTAGCGATATCCAACTATGCAAAAACTGAGATAATGACTCTTTATAACTATTGCAAATGCGGTGAACATTCTGCGTTTTTTAAAACGAATACATACTCGTCATTCATGCATTGCAGAAAACGAGGGCATTGGTAGTGA
Organism: Tanypteryx hageni; assembly: GCA_028673005.1. Classification (NCBI taxonomy): domain Eukaryota; kingdom Metazoa; phylum Arthropoda; class Insecta; order Odonata; family Petaluridae; genus Tanypteryx; species Tanypteryx hageni. Next base: position 111,618,008 of record CM054116.1, read on the forward strand.
ACAAACGATATGAAAAGTGTGGATCATAGATCCTCTATATGACATGCATATGCTGGAATATGGGAGAAATTAGAAATCCGGAGAAAACTGCTGCGACCGGGAAACAAATTCCGTTCGTTCCCCGCTTTCCATGTGGATATTTTACAGCTGGACCACCGTGACAGGCTAATTCTCCTGTTTTAGAATGTGGAGTTTTCTTAGATGAGGCCGTGAAGACACGAATTTAAAAACGGCCGTTCCGTATATATCGTGCTCCTTCCTTTCAGACTGATATTAGAGAAAGGTCCGAAATAAAATAAGTGCTCATCGACGTTTCTTCATCTTTCTCATGCTAACACGGAGATCTTCACGATGAGAGTATTCTCACAATATTTTTCAAAATTCGGGGTTTTCTTTGCAAATGTTCATGTATTATTAAAAGGGAATTCGCGTCAATCGTTATGAACAGGACACCTAAGGTTTCAAAGATTTATCCAAGAGTTATTTAAAACTGGCTAAAATATTGCATGTTTTCGTATTTTTCGATTTCCCTTCGTGATATACGCTAAACAACCAATAAAATCACCTCTCATAACTAAAAGGAAGGTTCTTTTTTGAACAATTCAGCCCGGCAATGCGCGATAATAGCCATTAAATTCAATTAAAACCTATTACAGGCCAGGTTTTAATTTTTCGTCAGCAATTGCCACATTTATCAAAAAAAAGATTTATCCGAAAGAATTTTATTTTCGTTTAATCGAAAATGAGCTCGTGGAGCGCGTGAATGAGCGAACAAACGCGTTTTTCGACGCATGTATTCATCGAATTACTTAAAGGAATGCGACCCGTGAGCGCAAGCAATTAGCGAGAAGGTGCATCCCGGAAGGCCTCTGCCATTTGAGCGAGCCCATTTTCGGTTCGAAAGCAATTACCTTTAACTACACGATTTAAATCACGCCGCGGCGTTAAAACAAGACGAGCACGCCAAATGATCCGCGATGACCACCGCGCGGCATTGAAAGCCCGCGGGCATCCTTTAACCCACCCATTACGCATTTGATAAATCCTCACCACGCAACCGTCGCTCGAAAATTAGCGACGGGGCGCGTAATGGCGATGGCCTGAAAAAGAAAGCTCACATTGGAAATTAAAAGAGCGAAGGAATGCGCACCGGGAGGGTTCCGAGCGCCTAATTGCGTGCGCCATTAAAATCAGTGGAAAATCGTCTCGCCGCCGTCCCTTCTGCGATGCGTCGCTCGGAACCAATGACGCGGATCAGAAGCAACGAATCTCTAAGAGATTCCTGAATTTTTCATCCATTCAAATGGAAGCATTCTTGAAGAAAAGAGAAAGGGTTCGAATACGACGAAAACGTGGGTCCTGACAACAATTACTTGATGTGATTACAAATTATTAACTGCTAACCCGTCATTGGTCAATAAAAATTCTCGGCGATGTAATCAGTAGAAATTTATTCGTAAAATTGAGCCTCAAACGTCGACGTTTCTTGCTCATGTTCGAAGTCTGAGATGATAATTTCGTTAATTCTTGGTAAAAACATTAGTTGCTTACACGCTTAACACTCTTTAGAATCATCTAAAGATCTTTAGAGTTGGAAGTTGGTAAATGTATAGCAAATGCAACTACCGGAAAATAATTACATTGAAATGCTCCGATTTTCGATAATTAAATACAAATGAAAATTTATTTTTCAAGAGCTATGTGTCGCCTCGTTTTGCGGGTCACTGAGCGCCATCACCAACCTCATCACTTTTCTCCAATTCGATGTTTCAAATCGATTCTCTTTTCCCTCCACTTTCTGCCATGTAAGAGGCTATCATTTAACACAAATGTTCTAATATTTTTCTTTAATCTATCTTTGCATTTACTCGAGGTTTCCCTTTGTCTTCGGCTCTAAATATCTATTTTTTCCAGAACGCCTTTGTTTTTGGAGACAAATCTCAACGCATTTGCTGACTATCTGATATTTTGAGTTGTATGGAATTCGAAATGGGGGCTATAGATTGCAACACACTAACCCATCAATTCACGGAGTTGCTATTTTAACGTCAATGCCTTACTTCCGTTACTCGATTTAGCACAGATCCTAATCTTTAAACATCAGCAATGCTTCCTACAATCTTCTTCCTGTACCGAAAACCCAACGTCCGCATAATACGATCCGTATTCGAATGCCAATTAATATGGCATTAACCAGCAACATCGTCAACTATAACAATGCTTTCGCATCGATTATAACGCCTCGGTTACCTCCGAATACTGACCTTGTATGTACAATTGGACCCACACTGTAAAAAGTCGCAATCAGTTTTGGTCATTTGTATGAAGGAACCCTTTGTTTTTCCAAAACTTTGGTCTTTTTTTTCATTTTGGTTGTTGCCCTGACGTTTTCTGGATACATTCCAAATCTAGGGAAAACACTCCCCACTCTTCCAACTGCATTTCAATCAAGTGCGTGATCTCTTTCCTAATTTCGTTCCAAAATGCAACTCCTTCAATTCATTCACCCCAATAACAACAAATCCAGTATGACAATGTGCACATAGAAAAAATACGAATTACCCTTTTTTAACGCACTTAGGAAGACTGGAATTTTAATTTAAAATTTCTTGAAATTGGAAAATTATTTCTGGACAAACAATTTGTACAAGACTAATAATTCTACCGAATATTTTCTAAGAGAGTGCAAGTCAGACCAACATCGTAGACAATTCATTTCGTCAGGTACGTGAAGGCAGTCATTAAAATGACATAACATTTCACAAAGTACTTGGCATTCCAGCTGCTCCAGCGGTAATAAGAAAACATTACAGGAAACAAGGCGGGGAGGCACTGGGAAAAATGGAATGAGGACGAACGAAAAGGAATGCGCAGATCGATAATTATAGTTCATTAAGGGAGGAAATGAAGTCCGCTTTCTTCCTCGGCTTTCACAAACGACTTTTCGGATGGCTGAACGCGAGGCGATTTACAGATTGTCCGATACATTCTCATACGCAGATCGCATTGCCTCTCCAAGCCCCACGCGTAACTTAATCCTAGTTGTTTATCGGCTGCGGTCGCCGCAGTCGCGGGGAGAGGCAAAAAAACCGATCGATGAACAATTGAAGAACGAAATAAAAAACGCCAAAAAATGAAAGTGAGAATACGTGCGACGCACGGGATTAGCGAATGGGTTCCACCGCGTGGCGCCCAGGATCGAGATAAAATCCATAGTCTGCCGCGCGGGAGATTGGCAGCCATTTTAACGATAAGTGCAAATTCTCAGTCTGACAGATTAAAAAAAAATTCGCGCGAAAATCTGGATCATGAGAAGATAACGAGAAATGTTTAAGGCGTCCAAAACGCTGAGAATAACAAAACAGTTGTGAAGAAACAAAACAAAAACTAGATTAAGATATCGCCTTAAACGCGTAATCGTAACGCACGACTTGCAATTAGGTACGACATTTTTGAGAGAAAATATCATCCTTGGCCGTCTAACGCATTAAGCTAGGAGTTATTAAGGAAGGTAAGGGAGATAGAAGATGGAGAGAAAGAGAACAGTGAGGCAAAAAAGAGCCACTGGATAGAGAGACGGAAAGGGAGATATGGAAGGACGGAGAGAAAGAAAGCAAGAGAGAGTAAAAAAGAGAGAAGAGGGTGTGTGTGTGTGTTCCAGCTCAACGGAGGGCGTGCGCATGTTTCCCTCGAAGTGGGAGGAGCGAATATCTTCTCCTATACGGCAGTAGGCCCCGCCCATTCCAACCCCCCCTCAAGCCTCCTCCTCCACATCCACCCACCCACCCGTCCACCCACATTTCAACCCCCTCGCCCTTCTCCTCACAACCTCTCCCTCCCTCTCTCTCCTCCTCTCACGCATCCCTCTCCTCTTCCCTATCTTTATCTTCAACTCCTTTCTCCATCCTTTTCTCCCACCTCTTTTCCACTTTTATCTTTCACCTCGCCAAACTTACCTTTTCCTGACCTTTGACCCTCTATCCCATCCTTTTATCTCTCACTTTTAGCCCTCCCATTATCCCCCTCGACGTATCTCTTCCTCCTCCTTTTGCACCCTCGTCCTCTTCCCTTCTTCGATTTCACTTTCCCGTCCCTTTTTTTCAACCCACGAGAGAAATATCCCACGGCAAAGAGACATCGAAGGAATTGCATGCGGAATCGGTGCGAAATTGCACTGGGAGTCGTTCCGCGAATGAGTAGTATCGGCCTCGACGGCAACAGAGAAGAAAGACGCTTAAAATACGAAGCGGCTCCCCAAACAACCGAAAACGATTGTTACGTTTTCTAAAATATATCCCGAGTTGACTCGTGGTCCTAGAAAATTAATTTTCAAGACCAACACCCCGGAGGTATTTAACGTTATGCCTTTGGATGATCTAGCACGATCGATATGAGCGCGCGAAATAGCGAAAAACAATACGCTATTGCTAAACAACATCTTTGTCAGGAGGATCAACGCAACCTGCTCCAAAGCGACTCGGTCTGATGAGAAATCGATAGCTACTCGATGCATCTTTTTAACTTCAAAACAACTTCTAATCCCTAAGACCCGAGTTTCTCTCACATATCCATTTAAAAAAACATCGATATCGGCAATCCTCTCCTTCCATTCTCCGCTTCTAACGCGAGTTTCGTCCTTTCGTTTCCGCCTCATGCAGCCCAGCTATCGAAATAAGAGAAGAGTGGTAAATTTTAAGCTAACTGGAAATCAGCCTACGGTAGTTTGCGAATGAGCTACTATTGTAAAAACTAACTCTCTGTGAAAAATCATCGGACCATGTTTTCCAAGCTGTCAGCACGAGTAAAGCAAAGAGAAACGCAGCGCCATGTGACATTACTCTGTCGTATCTGAGGAAGAGAAGAGCAATTTCTGTGAGACATTGCGTCTTGGTTCCTAATCACGGCGAGCTACATAACTGTTTGGGAGGAGAGGGAGGGGAGGCGAGGAGAGGGAGGGGAGGCGAGGAGAAACTCTTCTCTCTCTCGAATCCTCTCCTTGCCAAAATCACCCCATTTCACACACCCTTCCTCCTCCTCGTCCGCTTCCCGCTCACCCTTCCGCCAAACCGATGCCGGCAACCTCTTTCCCTTCCGCTCCTTCGTGGAGATGAGCCGCCTATTGTTCGCCGGTCCTTTCTCTCTCTCTCTTCTCCATGAATGCGAAGACCTGAAGAAAACTCCGCGAGGATCCTTTGTCTCAAAAACCACAGACTCTACTGCCGCCAAACTACTCCAACTCTCCATCCGTTGAAACGCCGTTAACTTCCGCCAATCTGGATTGAGATTTTGTAAGACGGCGTAGTATTTCGTGTTCCAAGTAAACAAGGATCTTTCTGGTAAGAATTTACTGCGGAGATTCATATATCTTGATGTAAGAAGATTCCAAATATTTGTACATAACTAGATTAAGTAATTTGAGAGATTAAATGAACGAGGAAACCTATGGAGCTGTTGTTACATGAAACAGAGGAAGAATACTTCTTAGAGTCCGTATGTTTATAATCCAATAATCTGTCCTAGTACTCCAAAAAATTTGAATCGACTCTAAATGTAAAAAATCTTACATTTTCATTGTCCGTTTATCAACGAAGATGACGAAATCATTATAAGAATTTTACATAAAATTATGTGAAAAAGAGAAGCGAAATCTTATAAGTTCTTCGTGCACACAATCAATGTAAAGTTAAATAGATACTTTCATTTCATCTTAAATTTATTTCATTTATGCTCATACACATTTTCCACTGATGCCCGTACCCTAGTTCCAAGTCCTAAACGCCTTGCGACCTCAAAGTATTTTTTACGCTAATTTCCTATTTCTCGTTCCCCTCAAGACCTTGGTCTGCATCTCATTTGGATTCCTTTAGCAATATATCTTAGCATATTTCTTAACTACAATTTTCTCTCCTGTTATTTTTGAGAACAACTGAACCATCTTTACGATCCAGCCTTTTGCCCGGAACAATCGATTTCTCATTTATGCTGCCATTATCACTAATTATTCTGTAAGATCTGCATTTTCAATGCCAACAGATTTCTTTCCAGCCTTTCACTTGACCAAATTCAAAGATATCTCTCGGGAAACTTATTCTGTTGGTAAAAGCTTAGCGAGAAATACACATAAAATCGTTCGTTTCAAACTAGAGAAGAAATGTCTTAACGTTGCACATGTGTAGCGACTGTGACTTAGTTTGTGATTTTTAATCTAAAGAAAAGTTTTTTCATGAGGAGACCAAAACATCTTAAGACTTACATCAAATGTCTTTACTTTTCGCTGCCACTATGAAGTATATGCCATGTCTATGTGTGTTTACGATGCCACCAAAATATTAATATTTTATTGCAAACCGTTTCATCTCGAATTTTCGCGCACATACTCCCAACACGAACAGTCGTCGACCGGATTTCCAAGGAAACCGTTCATATATCCCTTTGGGTACTTCCTTACTCAAACAGCGAGCAGGCGTCAAAACAACTCCATCCCCACCACGAAACAAAAATCACGCGACGTGCATTTCACGACTTCCCTTCCCCATCGCACCCTCGTTCTCTTCGAGAGAGATCACTGGGACAAAGACCACTCTAGCGAAATGTTCGCGTGGAAGGAGACGGAGGTGCGGTTGCCATGAGTGACGGGCTTAAGTATGCGCTCCAAAAGAGGAATGCATTTGAGTGGCCAAGAGAGAGGAAAGGGCAACGCGGAATAAAATGGTAAGAGGGAGAGAGAGAGAGAGGGAGGAAGGAGAGAGAGAGGGAGGGGGAGGGAGAGAGAGAGAGGGAGGGGGAGGGAGAGAGAGAGGGAGGGGGAGGGAGAGAGAGGGAGGGGGAGGGAGAGAGAGAGAGGGAGGGAGAAAGAGGGAGGGAGGGAGGGAGAGGGAGGAAGATAGAGGGACAGGGCGGGAGAGGGAGGGAGGGAGGAAGGAGGGAAAGGGAGGGAGAGAGGGGGCGGGAAGGGAGATGGGGTGCACACGAGAACTTCTTTGGATCCATTAAAAGGGGGTGCCAAACTTTAGTCCGCGAACACGCCCCGCTGAATCCCGAAGCTGCCACCTCGATCGAACGTTGAATAAACTTAGAGCGTCGGCCGTGAGAGGAATGCGCCGAGGAAGGCCGGAGAGAAAGAGAAGAAAAAAAGAAACCACTTATTATTGTCAGCATGAGGCTCTCCGAGTCCTTCGACCAGTTGGGATACTTCCACGAAAATAAAAGACTCGGGAGAATTTCCTCGGACGCCTCCTCTCCCCTCCTCCCACGCTCCCTTCCCCCCTCCCTCCCACACCCCCTCTCCTTTCCCTCCCACGCCTCCTCCTCCTCCGCCGGCTGCGAGTGGCAGCCTATGTGATCGGAGTGGGGAACGAACGGGCGGAAGCCAAATGATCGAGCAAGAGGACGATTTTCCGGATTTTCCGCGATGCGTTTTCGATCACTTCCGATGCATAACGGAATCAATGCAAATCAAAGTAAAGCTGTGATAAACTGCTTGAATAAACAGCGGAATGAACTCACGTAACCAATCGAACCAAAAAATAGCCGTCCCGGGTGATAATTAACCGACTGTAACTCTAATACCTTACTTCCATTAAAGCGCACCATTTACTCGATATAATTTTTAAAGCATCATAGAATCAATTTTAATTCATTTTTCATCGTAATTAATGAAGTTACAATTTGTACGATTAGGGAGCGATTTTCACGACTTTTATCAATCTTCACCGTAGTCCCCATTCTTATTTATCTAGGTAATTAATGAAGATACATACTCAACCATCCTTTTTCTTAATCCTACTAATGATCATAGAGAATGTTCAAAGGCTTCGCGATTTTCAAAGCGACTATCACAGACGAGCTAACTAATTTAGAAAGATATTTTGCTGTTAAATATTCGACCAAAATCTTTCACCTGGCTCAATCCTACAAGAGGAGCGGTATCAATCACCTCGGTCGATTATTCTCCACCCAATGAAGAGAAACTATGAAACGCACCGGTTAACCAGTCCTTTGGGAGAATAATGTCGCACTTCGGGGATTACAGTAAAAAAAACCACCGACTCCCGCAATCACTGGTCATAACCGGCCAAACGAGCTCCATTCGAGGGAAGAATAAATAAATATCCCCGCATCCCTAAACGCGAATTTCCGACCCAAAAACGCCACCCCTTTTAAAAAAATCAAAGCGCGACTTTCCCAGCCTCTCCCCTTCCCCTCTTCCACGCGCAAATCCCTCACCATAAATGCGACGATCTTATGAGCCCTCAAAAAGCATAAACCCGCATATCTCTCCCTCCTTTTATGTTAATAACATCCTTCATCATTCCTCTTTCTCACTTTCCGCCTACGCCATCCCACATCTCTTCCTTCTTCCCTCGACGAACCTCCTTCCTCCTTTTTCTAAAAAAAATGTTATCACCCAACTACCTCTCTCTCTACCTCCCTATCTCTCTCCTTCCTCCCTCGACGCTCAATTCCGTACATAGCACACAATTTCATTCCCTTCTCCGCCCTCTTCATTTCATTCTGAACCCTATCTCCCAACTTCCTCCCTATCTCTCTCTCTCTCCCTGCTTTCCTCTCCTCCCCTATCTACTTCATCCCTTCTCCCCGCCATTCCTCCCATTATTACCTTCCTCGCTTAAAACACCCCTCCTACCCACACACATACTCTTCCCTCCCACTTTAATCTCTCCTTCTCCCCCAACCCCTTTCCAACTTACACTTCTCTCCTACCCCTTGCATCCCATCCTCCGCGTAACCCAAAGCACGCAATGCCCTTCTACATGACTGACGGCTTGATGGCCACGTCTGCCGTGCCTCGGAGGGTCGAGACGTGAAGAGAAGGTAGAGAGAGAGAATGTGTGTGTGTGAGCGCGCTGTGGCTGGAGATGGTGGAGGGAGGTGGAGAAGCGAGAGTGGAGATGGGGGAGGGGGAGATTGCGGCGAAAGAGTAAAATAGGAGAGAGGGAGGGGGCGTGGCGAAAGGGTTATGCCGGTGGGGTAATTTGGAGGGGGGGCGTGGTGGCTCTTCCAGAGACGAAGGGATAGAGAAAGATAGGGTGGGATGGGAAAGGGAAGAGTTGAGTTGAAGGAACAAGGGGAGAAACACACCTGAGCTTACTCTTATATACCCCTAGCTCTTCCTCTGTTTCCCCCTCCCTCTCTCTCCCTCCTCTGACATTGACATCCGCAAAGGATGAGGGAAGGCTGCAATTTTTTCAGTTCTCCTTCCCACTCTTCCGTCCGCACAAAAAAATTCCATTTCGTTTTAAAAACCCCTCTAGTTACGACGCGCAGGTATCCCGCGCAATTATTTTCGGGGGGAGGGCGAAGGGTTTTCCTTCGGGGAGGTGATGGGTTTACGATGTCCCGATGAAGGGAAGGACATTCTCACTCGTATCGACAGATCTCGCCACGCATCGCGACGAAAAATGACACTAAATCCCACATGACGGCAAAAAAGACTAAGTTTGTCGCTTCGCGTCAGCGTGATAAAACGTCCGATCTGAAAAATTCAAGTGGCTCGAAAAAGAAGAAAAGATAGGAACGTTTGTGGGAATAAGTCATTGCCTAGATGCGATATACGATAAGGCACCCCTTGCGAGGGCAATGTAACTAATCGTTAGAGTTCGCACTTCAAGCGTTAATTTACGCCGTTAGAACGGATTTGCTGGGTGATTTCCTAACTAATTTTCACCTTATACGAATTTCACTGCTAGTAAATAAATGACGCTTCTGCTCGGCGGTAAACTCGCAAACGCCGTAACCTTAATAAGGGATTGTTAGAGCAACGTTTGTCAATCTAGAATCTTCTTCCGAAATTCCATTTGCATAAGATATCCTTCGCAAGAAAAGTTTTCATTCCTTCTACCGATAGGTCGAACCTACCAGGTTTGAATGGAAGAGCACTAGCAGAATGACGACTATCACACAATCACCTCGTCCTTAATATCTCCGAGACTTTGGCATCATATTCGGCGCGTTGGCAATCAATCGAGGGATTATAAAAAGCTCGTTAATGGGATGAATTGGACAGGCAGCCACGCGGAGGCAGAGAATCTCAGCGAATCATCATGTTGCATGCACATTAAAACGCCAAATTGTTAGTCGTTATAGGTATATGACTCGCCGACTGATCACACAACTTTTCCGTTTTCTGTAAACAATTGCGCGTAATAAGGAATTAAATAATGCGTCTGAAAAGTGGAAAAACGAGGCGATACTAGAGAAGTAGGTCAAGCAAACTCTTACGCAGTGATAAGGAAGAAAAATCTTCGCTCGTCACCATTTATAACCGAAACAAAAAGAGGAAGAATAAAATGTTGCTCTTTGCAAAACGATGAACTCAGCCGCACCCTCGCTGAATCAAGAGGTGCAACAAGGCTCCTTTTGGAGACATTCCTTCGAAATTATAAAGGCATATCTGACCTTACCATCTTTGAAAACATTAGTCCTCCAGGATAAAAGATTTTCGCCGAAATAAAATTACAAAGTCTGTAATTTTCCAGCAATCAGTATGTTCACTGGAAACAAATACTCAACTGGAAAATAGTTATGCATCAAAATTAATCACTGTCCAAAAAGAATCCAGCTGATAGTAAAAAAAAAGTCCGCGAATGAAATGTTGATAATCCAAGGTAACTCCTAGCAAATGCCAATTGATGGGAAAGGCGTAAAATAAAGGCGGACAGGAAGGGAAATAAAAGATATTACGCCCTCACAATGTGAGAATAAAAGGTCCTCGATACTGGATACTTGAAGAGCATGGATCAGTGGACCGAGAGAGACTGATAAAGACAAGAACTTCCAGGCATTAAATTTTCTCAAAGCTCGAGAGATAATATTTGGAAAATGACGCAACGCGACTGAAAACGGCAATGAAAACAAACCACGGCGAGCGTGAAATCTTCGTCTTTTGTCTCCTGCGAGAGTATCCTTAAACAGTTCCGAGTAGGGTTCGTGAAAAAGGTCTGCAAAAAGAGAAAAGTAAGTGTGGGGAGAGAGAAGCAAATCCTAGAGGAAAAAAGAGGGCGCGAGAGCAGGAAATTACGGAGGGAAAAAGAGAGGAAGGGGGAGATGGATAGAAGGAGGAAATGGGAGGGAGTAGGAGGATGCTAGGAGCACGAAGTGGGAGGAAAGGGTGGGAAAACACGCTTTTAATGACAGGAGAGAAAGCGTCGAGGTGGGGTGGAGGAAAGAGGGAGTGAATTCGAGGTAAACACACCCACCGGTGGTTCCGAAACGGACACGATGATAGTAATAATGAAAAAAAAGAAGGGGAATTGTGGTGATAGAGGGAGGGAGAAAAGGGGATGAAGTGGGAGTGAAAGGGGAGGATGGGGGAGAGAGAGTGGAGGAATGGAGAGATAGGGAGGAAGAAGGGGAGGGAGAGAAAGAGGGAGGAAGGGAGAGGGAGAAAGGGAGATGAAGGAAGAGAAAGAGGGAGAGCAAGGTAGAGAAAAAGGGAGAGGAAGGGAGAGAAAGAGGGAGAGAAAGAGGGAGAGAAAGAGGGAGAGAAAGAGGGAAAAGAGAGAGAAAGGAGAGGAAGGGAGAGAAAGAGGGAGGGAGGAAGGGAGGGAGGAAGAGAGGGAGGAAGAGAGGGAGGAAGAGAGGGAGGAAGAGAGGGAGGAAGAGAGGGAGGAAGAGAGGGAGGAAGAGAGGGAGGAAGAGAGGGAGGAAGAGAGGGAGGAAGAGAGGGAGGAAGAGAGGGAGGAAGAGAGGGAGGAAGAGAGGGAGGAAGAGAGGGAGGAAGGAAGAGAGGGAGGGAGGAAGAAAGGGAGGAAAAAAGAGAGGAAGGAAGAGAGGAAGAAAGGAAGGGAGGAAGGAAGGGAGGGAAGAAGAGAGGAAGGAAGAGAGGAAGGAAGAGAGGAAGGAAGAGGGGAAGGAAAAGGAAGAGAGGAAGGAAGAGAGGAAGGAAGAGAGAAAGGAAGAGAGGGAGGAAGGAAGAGAAGGAGGAAGGAATAGAGGGAGGAAGGAAGAGAAGGAGGAAGGAATAGAGGGAGGAAGGAAGAGAGGGAGGAAGGAAGAGAAGGAGGAAGGAAGAGAGAAAGGAAGAGGAATGAAGAGAGAGAAGGAACGGGGAAGGGGGTACGAAGGGGCGCATAGTGCGTGTCTAAGGGAAGGGAGTAAAAAGGAGATAGAAACAAAACACCTCCGAAATTACGGTGTTTTTCTCGATCATAGGAGCGTGTTAATCGACATGCACGGTGAATTTCCCCGCCATAAGGAGGGAGTAGAATGGGGAGGCGGGCGTGGAGGAAATGGGGAGGAAATGGTGGAGGAGAGAATGAATGAAGAGTGGGCGGCGACACTCTTGTGGGTAATCGACCCCTTTGTTCTTATTTATTGCATCGCGGAATCACGACCCGATAATGTTATGACTTCATTAAGAGATCGGCAACGCTTAAAAAACAACAAATTTACGTCGCGTTATCTCCCGTCGATCGTGGGAACACGCCTCCGCCATCTGCGGGCAAAAGGGTCGAAATTGATAACTTTCACGAAAATTTTAAATTGCCTCGAAAAGGACGTGATACTAAACGGCCCTAATGACAAATGATGAGATAATTACACGCCTAGCTTCTTGTCGATCAAACGAGAGAACGAAGAATACAATGCGGAGGAATTTCTATATTGAAATAACGCATTCTTCTCCATGTGGGACATATTTCGATAATCAGGAAAACGATATTGGTTTTTATTTAAATACATTCTTTTTAGACAAATGGAGTAATCAAATTTTCACGATATGCAATGCATAGAAAGGTACGCTTGACACTCACTTTGGCCTCATCTATGGAATCAATAGGAGCCTGAGACGATACCATTATCTGGAAATTCTCCATGATATTTCCATACCTCGATTCACTTAGAAATCCAATTAAATACTTTTCCGATTATAAGTTACTGCGTAAATACTCCCGATGAAACCCTGTGCATGAATGCATACACAGAGCTACAAATATATTAATCATCAATTCCATTCCGTGTTCAACCAACAAAATATCGTGGTACTTTTGCCCTGAGAAGTCCTGAAAATTTCCACTAATAAAATAACTCAATAGTAAATAGCTACCTACATACAGTGCTTGGCGTCCTAAAACGTAAACCGCTCTTCTAAGTACGAAATGAACGTCCGTCGTAATTTTATCCCGGAAATTACTAAAAGTCAAGACTGTTTACACGACCGCTGCATCGGACTGCATCGGATAGATTTCTTCATCGAGAGAGCGACTGTCGTTCCAAGCACTAGAGGACGCTAGGTGCATACGGAAATACGGAAAGAGTGGAAATCCGACGCAAGTAGAGAGGGAGAGACACACAGACTTAGCTTATCCATCCCAAAGGAAAGAAAGATAGAGAGCAACGTGGGAGGAACGACACGGAATGAGGAGAAACAGTGAAGAGTGGGTGCAGAATGGAGGGAAGGTGAGGGAAGGAGGTGGGTCAATGGCAAGAGGGTGCAGTGGGAAAAAGAGAAAAACAAGGGAGATGAGGAAGAGAGAGGAGAGAGAGAGAGGAGAAAGAGAGGAGAGAGAGGAGAGGGGAGAGAGAGAAAAGAGAGAGGAGAGAGAGGAGAGAAGAGTGGGAGAGGAGAGAGAGAGGAGAGAAGAGTGGGAGAGGAGAGGAGAGAGAGAGGAGAGAGAGAGGGGAGAGAGAGGAGAGAGAGGAGAGAGAGGAGAGGGAGAGAGAGGAGAGGGAGAGAGAAGAGAGAGTAAGATCGGGTTAGTGCATTGTAAGACTGACAGTTCACTGTTTCCATGCGACCTCATATCGGAAGCGTAGCAATCGAGCACGAAGCTACACGCCTTTTTTTAAACAAAAAAACCCCGTCGCGTGACAGGAAAACGAATACAGAGGAGGCGGGGAAGAGATCAAAGGAGAGCGGGGTTGCTAAACCTCCACACGCCCTATACCCCTCCCCCTCTCCCCCGCAGCCGTCTTCCCTCACGGAATATCAACTTGATTGCGCACGAACGATCGGAAAACGCTGCTCTCAACCGGGTCTCCCTTTGCGCGCTCCAAGAAAAACCTCGTTTAAGAAAGAGAGAGAAATAGAGAGAGAGGGGGAGGGGAGTAGTTGCCCCCGGAGAGGGTTCTCATCAACGAGAACGCGCGATTGCTGAATCTCCCTCTCCCAGGAGCGACTAACATGAAGACGTCCCGAATTGAAACGCATCCCAGATTTTCTTCCCTCTCGAAGGCGGTTTATACGAATAGGTATTACCCAAAGAGGGGTCGAGGTCACCGATTTCAGACGTCTAACACATTTATCTCCGCGACCCGTGAGGACCAATCACATAACTCGCGACGATAATCTCATTAAGGAAATGAGCATAGAAATGGAGGAAAGAGGAAGGAAACGGGATTCATCTATAAAGTGAATAAGCTACCAATTCTCAGAATAGCTTACGCGCGCGAGATAAAGACGATGTAAAACACCGGAATCCTCACCGATTTTAACTAAAAAAATATATTTAGCGCTTTAACTATAAAGTTCGTAATATCGATGATCGCCACCGATCTGACATGGGACCGAATTTGAACGGAAGATTCAAAAAGGGACGAAATATCGAAAATTCGATTGCTTCGCGAAGAAAAAATGATAAAACGGACTGAGGGCGATGCAGGTAGGTGGTTATGAACTTCATATAAAATACGAGTGCCTCGAGACATGTATATGTAGAGGGAAAGATAGGGAAGGAGATAGAGGAAGAAGGCGGGGTTTGGACGCAGAAGGGGTGAAAGTGGGAGCGGACAATTTGGAGGAAGATAAATGGGAAATAAATATCGGATTTTATTAGAAGGGCGCGCGATACCTACGATGTTTTTTTTCACGCTCGACAATGGCTCGACGCATACATCACGCGCTTATGCTCACCTGAAATCATCGGCGTGAAAATAGAGAGAAGGGAACGCGGATTGAATACGAAAGGCGATGGTGAGGAGAGAGAACGGAAAGGAATTCATAAAATGTCCCTTCGGATGAAAGAATTTCAGACGCGTTGGTAGGATGGAGAAAGAAATGGAAACGGGGAGAAAACTATAGGCGTAAAGATAGCAAAAAGGGACTAGTATTTCTTAAGATCGAACGTTCACACGTAAATGACCTATAGATAAATGAATCAGGAGGAAAGGGGAAATTAAGGGAGTTAAGATAGGAGAATCTATTGAAAAGTAAAAGAGAGAGAGAAATAAAGGGAGAATATAAGATGAAAGGAAGAATGAGAGGCAAGATTTAAGCAAAATAAGAAGGATACGAAAGAACAAAGGATAAAAATAGGATGGGGATGAGAGGAGAAAATCTAGGATAGGATGAAGGGAAAGATGGGAGAAAAGGATGAAAGCGGTGAGATACCGAGGAAGGGCGGGAAGAGGAAAGAGCAATACAAAATAACGCGCCGAGGAAATCCTTCCGCGCTCGGAATACGGAACCGAAAACTAATATAAGCCCCTTTTCGCGGGGATGCTCATCGATTTATTCCACGAGCGTGCGAAAAGATTCGATAATCAGGATATATGAGTGCAAAGAGGGGATTATAAGCGAGGGCGACGTGGCAGGAACACTTGAAGGGAGAGCAGTTAGGGAGGAAGGAGAGAGGATGGTGGGATGCGATACGGCGCCGCGATTGGGGTTGAGAAGGGGAGAGACAGCGAGGGAACGATCACCCCATAGATGCCGTAAGGTTTCTATCGATTATTATTAACCAAAATCCACATTTAAGCTGATGCCTAAGATTTGGTGGAGTTTATGTCATTTAAGAATAAATACAACATGAACTACGTAAAATTTCCACAATATTTACGGTGTAAAATGGCTTTAGGTGCTACAATATGCCGCCAAAGCCTTAATCTTACGAAATTTTGGTCGCACGAGATTAAATCGTTAACATCGCCTATTCCAATTAAATTTGCTCTTATATTACATGTTCACGGCAATGAGACATAATGACACGAACACAGGATATAACAAGCGAGGGAAGAAGTGCAGAGCAAATTACATAAGGTGTTTTTTTCACCGACTGCTATCTTTCCATCGGAGTAAAGAAGCGCAGATGCGATGTATTTTTGGTTGCCTACATCTGTAGTAGTATGAACTTTTTTGCGATTTTTTCGATTACTCCCCAGTAGTCCCCAGTAGCTGGCCCTAGATACACCAAATGTATACTAATGTAGAACTATCGATCCTAGAATCATGGAGTTTGTAATTCACGTCATTTTCGAGTTATTTTGTACACGGGCAGATGGATGGATGAACCGAATACATAAAGGAATTTTTTTAGAAAAAAAGCGAGAAAAACGGAGAGCTCTCCGACGAAGTCTGCCTCATAGAATTTCTCCTAAAACGACCGTAGTGATCGAAAATATCGCGGAAGTCCCGCGGGATGGCTCAAAAGAACGGGAACGAAGACGAGATCGAAAGAGGGGAAGAGGGATCCAAGTGAGAGGTGAGTGAAAAGAGGCGGAAGGGAGGAAGAGATGGAGCCCCAAGTTGGAGGGGGAGGGTGACGCATTTTCCACGGAGTCTGCGTGGGTGTTGAGCAGTGGTCTCCGGTCACCCTTTCCCTCTCCTCCCCCACTCTCTGCTCCCGAGTAATTGGCTGGATGAGAATGTGACAGCCGTGGAGCGTTGACGGCCACATTGACGTGACATTGTTTTGAAACAGACGCAAACAAGGAATCTGGAATTAACGGATTCGCCCTTTCGCTGCCCGGAGAGGGAGACGGGAGCGTGGGTTGCGAAATGGAGCAATCACAACAGGCGTCCCTCTCACTCCCTCGACCCGATGAGGGAGACAGAGGAGTGGGAGCGAGTCAACCCTTTTGGAGGATCCAAATGGAAGGAGCGTACATAAAGGCTGATTTGCTCCGCTCCTCCGAACTCTCAAACGCTCATCAGATGAATCACTCGCGAAGAGTTGTGGTTTATAGTGAGAATCTGTCCAATGAGGCAGAGAGAACAACGATGTACGTTTCTGATATCAAAACTTCAAGAGGACTAGTGTTGTTCATTTACCATTAGTGATTGAAATTGATTGCACGCTGTTAAGACTTACTAAAGCTAGGGACGGAGGAACAAATAAAACGTCCACAATAATATCTTTCCCAATATAGCTTTCAGTCATTCGGTTCAAATCAGACCTTGAGGCCTACTCAAATATTTTCGGCCCTATAAAAACGTATCTACATAACGCGATATATTTTCATCTAAACTCTTAATACACGTATACAATTGCATCTAGGTGCTGCCCCGCTCACCATACAGGAGGGTGACAGGGGATCCAGTGAGCCAAAATGTCGCTAACAATTTTCGCTTGGAGGTTTTACTCTCCTATTATGAACCACGATTGTCCTGGGAAAAACGATCCTGGTTATCACCCTTTCCTACGGTCGACCTCACGCATTCTTATCACTGTGATCGCATCTCCCAATACATGCGGGTGCTTTAACCATTTCTCCAACCTTCTTAGCTAAACCACTTTATTCAGAAACCTAAATCTAGTGTTCATTCCGCGAGCTTCTAGCGCAGGGGTTTTACCTGGTGCTTGCGAGCATAGCTGTGGTCCTGAGCAGCCTGATCGCGCTCTTCTACCATGCCTGAAATCGCGCTCGCGAGCGCCAGGTATTTATTTTCTCAAATTTTCTCTTTAAAATTCATTAAATACACTACGAGACACTTTTTTTTTTCATTTTTCGTTCCAACGTAGAAGATAAATTGTTTCTTCTTAACCCGATAAGGTTGGAAACAACTGTTCTAGCCAAAACCAGGGTTATTGCTACACGTACGTTCTCTCTAAAGAATTAAAAATCGAGGAGCAAGCTCAAGTCGAGAGAACGACCGACGAAGTTAACCACTCAGCAGAACGGGGTCGGAACCGCGACCTTTTAGGTGAGTTAGCTGTGACAGCAGCGCAGTGCACTCACTCGGCTGCATCGAGGATCGTGGAAGGGAGAAGAGGAGAAGAGAGGAGCCGTAAAGGGAAGAAAATAAAGGAGATTGTGGGGAAAAATATGAAAGGCGCATCCGTCGCGGTCCCAGCTGCTGCTCTAGTGCGCAGGGATATTGAAACATACATCACGTACGAGGCGCGGCTGCCCACCTCCGACCGACCTCCTCTCCCCCACCCCCTCCTCTCATCCACCACCCCCTCCTCTCATCCACCACCCCTTCTCTCTCTCTCCGTCTACTCCTCTCGGAGCGCGCGCGCACATACACACACATACAAACACAACGCTAAACCTCCCCTCGGCGAAAAATAGGGAAGCGAAGGGGATCTCTCAAAAGGGCTTTTTTCTATGAGGAATGTGGCGAGGAGGAGCGTTGGAGGGAGTGGCGTGTCGGAGGAAGGCGAGGAGAGGTGGGAGAAAAATCGCGAGCGTGTACTGAACGAACGGCTTACTCGGAAGAAACTTACGAGGTTTTCTTTATTTAAAGAGCCGAAATTTGCCGTTACGTGAAATTTAATTAAAAAAGGGAAGGCATCGGCGCCATCTCTGAGACCTGGATGAAGAATTTTATCCCAAGTTCCGGGTTACTGGTTGATTGCATCGCCGTACACCTGAGGAGGACGGCGATGCATGGGAAAAATAATTTTGATCTATAAAAATCTCATAGATGCCTATCGATTCTTGCGAGAAACCCTTTTCTTATTGAGGAAAATTTCAATCTTCGGGTAAAATTTGGAATCGAATTTAATTCATCAGTTGAGATGGTTTCTGAGGTTGTTTAAGCTCAATAATTTATTTCTGCATAAATTTACTCTTCAATAAAAATCGAAATATTTGACTATGACGCATAGACTCGCTCACGGGAGTTCACTCCAACACAGCAACAGATCAAAAGTTTAATAGTTACACGAGAAACTTAGATCATTTATTATGTTAAATCATTAAGGCGAATTTCTTTTTAAATTTTCATTTTCTGAATCGCAGTATGTTCAAAGAACTTGTCACAGTCGAAAGTAAAACGTTCTGTGAAACCATCTTAATGATGCCTCGCAACAAATTTCACGCGCACCGAGAGCAATATCATGGATGATGTCTACTTTTTTTAAACCCAATTATTTCTCCTTCGTTAAAAATCATAGAATATTCAGCGTAGAATGTCAATTGGAAAATTGGAGATGTCGCCACTGAAACAATCAAAATAGGTCTTTGCATAAAATATTTCATTACAAATCCATCGGGTAGATTCTAACCTGATATATTTATACCTAATTGTTTCCTAGTTCGAATGTAAATTTCTAACAACTGCATGCCCCATAAAATTGTATCATGATGCAGCCATGCATATTTTAGTCTCAGCATGAAAGTAGAATGCCAATTAACCTCCACGTGTATCAAATTACATATTATAAGAAACGAAGATCTTACTCCAATCTAAGTACACTACACCTCCGGTATTCGTGAAGGATGTGTTCCGCGAAAACATCGCGGATACCGAATTCGCGGGAACTGGGCTTATGTTTAGATTATAATAGGAATGGGCTCCAGACCTCTACGGCTAGAGTTGCCACCTCTGCATTTGCTCTAATCTGGAGACTCGGGGCCAAACCAAGATATGTGGCAACGCTATATATTGTCTACAGGGAAAGTAAAAATTCAAATGGTCATTTTCAGTGCTTTTCGTCATTGAGGAAAAGCACTATTATCTTCGTGATGTCCGTCCGTACGTACGTACGCATATATAAGGGAAGAATTGGCAACACCGATTTCAACCAAATTTGGTATATAGAATATTCACATAAATGAATGGCCAAAATGATATATTTGGACATGATCGACTAAGCAGGGGTGCCACGATTGCAAAGTTAAACTTTTCGATAATTATGACTTTGGAAGGAATTGGCTAAACCGATTTCAATGAAATTTTGTGTGAAGGAGGCATATAACATAAAGAAACCAAATCAAGATGTTTAGTATAGATATAGAAATCAGGGCTGCCACAATACAAGAAATAAAAAACATTCTTTTATACAGATTTGTGTTGAAATGTCTACATCAATTTTAACCAAATTTAATATTTATAATGCACACATATATAGAAAACCATAATAGCACATTTAAACTGAATCAGCCAAACAGCGGTGCCACAATTACAAATTAAATTCTTTCACTTAATATGGAGTTGGAAGGAATTGGCTGAACGAATTTCAATTAAATTTTGTATATAAGATTTGTACAACCTACCATCATGAAATCAAGGTGATTAAAGCGGAGCTAAAGAGCAGGGCTACCACAGTAAAATAATATTTCTTTTACACGTAATTATAGAGAACTGAAGGCATGTATTTTAACCAAATATGATGTATATAATCATTATATAAATAAATAAAATTATTATATTCAAACCGGGTAGACTAAACAGGGCTACCACAATATCAAAGTTAGAATTTGTCTGT
This sequence comes from Tanypteryx hageni, assembly GCA_028673005.1. Taxonomy (NCBI): domain Eukaryota; kingdom Metazoa; phylum Arthropoda; class Insecta; order Odonata; family Petaluridae; genus Tanypteryx; species Tanypteryx hageni. The sequence continues at coordinate 111,638,401 of CM054116.1, forward strand.
AACTATTAATTTTGAAGGTATTGGCTGAACGGATTTCAAAGAAATTTCGTTTGTAGTGTAGTAGTAGTAGTAGTATAGAATGACAAAACGAAATGAACATGTTTAAAAAGGATCTAAAAAGCAGGGTTGCCACAATATAAGGAAAAATATTTTTTTATTTCAAAGCAAAATATATTAGTATACGATTATACTACGAAGAATTTGACGAAAAGCACTTCTGTATCAGGGGAAACCCGTGTACATCCCTACTTGTTCTTATACTCACTACTCACTTTTAATGTAATACACCCTAATATTCCTTCAAAATACTGCCAGTCTGTAACTAATACTGACAGCTCAAACGCGGGAATTCCCAGCTAAACTAACAACTTTTATTTGTGTCGAATTTGTTATTCACGCAATCATACTTAAGAAGCTCGTCATGAGATGTCTCTGATATAGTTTTGAATACGAAATTTAAAATAAGTTTTACTATCTCATTGACCCGGAGTTATTACGACTTATCCCGTATCCCCGAGATGAGTTGCCCAAACCCGGAGAATCCGTGTCAAACCTGGAGAGATGGCAATTCTATCTCCGGACAGTACCCGAGAAATACATTACCCCGATTTTTATTTGGATACAATGTATATCAACCTCCAGGATAGCGTGGGAGCCATGCTTTCATTTAGTTTCGAAAATTTTCACACGTTGTTCTCTATTCCCATTCCACATATAGGACGGTTATACTGAAGTTCTTTCTCAATGAGGCCGAACCAAACAACTCGTCCGTAATTCTACAGGGAATTATCGATCTAGTCTTAAGGATTCAAGAATAAGCACTTAAAAAAATACTTGTCTCGGGTATCTCCAATGACCACAACAAGCTTATAAAAAATGTGATCAACTTTTCGTGAAAAAAATGATATATGGTAAATTACAGTACACGGCGAGAGAAACATAACAAATATTACAATAGCCTCGCGTATCCGCGGAACTGTTATGATAGCCTCATGTGCCCAAAAACTTAGCTTCGCTGATATGCGAGGCTAAGTTCGCGGACAGCGGACATTAGGATATATAAAACGATTCGCGGATGCGTGTATTCGAGGATACGGAACTCTCCGATACCGTGGGATACCTGCATTTGATAAATCCGGCGTTACAGGAGAAAAGGCAAAATCAGAAAGAACACTCCCGTTCAGAATGTTTTTGAAAATAACAACCAAAATATACGTGATTGTGTTATCCTCTCTTTTCTAAAAACAACTTGTCCATCAGAAACCCCAAAATAACCGCTAAATAATAAGCCGATCCTCACATACGCACAATTGATTAGAAGGAGACTGTTGCCATGAATTCCCGCCGCTCGCTCAATCTTAGTCAGTACTGATACGGCGCCTGCGGCCTCGTACCTATTCCTTTCCGTGGCCTTATTTGCCCTCTTCCATCTCTTCCCAGGCCATTCCTCTCCTCGAGCTGCTCACACGTTTTATTCTCCTTTTTTTAGGAGCCTATTCTCAATCCTAACCCCTTATGGGAGAGAAAGAAAGAGAGAGGTGCCCAGCGAGCAAGACTCAGTTGGGTCTCTTAAGACGCAGAGAACCCTCCCGACGCCTCTCTCTATTTCCCTCTTCCTCCCTATCTCCATCTCTCTATCCTTCTTTCCGTCCTCTTGGGAACTAACCGAGAGAGAGTAGGATATTTCCCACCACGCTCAAACGCACACAAACACACACAGGAACGCCAAGAGCGAAATGAAGGGATGTAAAGAGGTGGCCGGGAAATGTAACCGAGGGCAAGATGGCGGAGATGAAGGGCGCGCGTGTGAGAGGGAAGATGGGGACTCAAGGGGGATGTGTCCAAATGCGTCCGATAGCACGACTTCGATCCCAGTCATAATCCATAGAAAGTCTATTTGCCCCGATACCTCGTCGTGTAAGGCAAGGATGACAGCCTTAACAAATGTACTTGAATTTGGAGTCGGCTAGGAGCAAGCAAAGGGTTATTTGTAGAAAGGGAACGCTCAAACTTCTATTAATTAAACTAATGCGAATTTCCGATTTTTTTAAAACTATAACTTCTTTAGATCAATTATCCTTTATATGCTGACATTTAACTCTATGATTGGTAGTTTCTACGTCTCGAGCTAAGTCATTAAACTTCAAGTTACATTGATTCGAATAGATTAAAATAAAGGCTGATATAAAGGCCTACGCTGAGGTCAATATTCGAATCGCGACCTTATAATTATATGTCCTGTGAAGAAGCTAGTATTATCTGTATAATATGCATTAGATTACGTTCGCCAATCTTAAATGATTACTTTGAACGGTAGAGAAGGATTTCACTCCGACTCTGATTCAAAGTGAACACTTAATCCTCAACATCTTACAAGGAAGATTTTCTTATTTAAAATGTCTTATGATACGGGTTTTTCAAAGCCCAACTGCAGCACGGCCTGGATCTACTTCTGCACCCCCTTCTATATAGGTGTTGGAGAAAAACTCCTTCGCGCAGGTAGAATTTTGGAGAGGAAGCAACGGAATGAGCAGGTGGTTTCCAATGGTAACCCAATACAGGTGCCGGAATGCGCAGGATTTGCAGCATCAGCCCCCGGCGTCGTCATTGGGAGGAGGGCCACGGAAGACTCTTTGGAGTAGAATTGAAAGAGAAGCGCAAAAAACGAGAATGGACGAGGGGCGTGCCTTCATACTTAATCATACAATCAGCAATCTGCAATGCTTTTCTGGAGCACCATAGAATTTTTTATTTATATACTGTCTCTAATTTGAAGCGAATTCTTCTCAACGAGTTTTATCGCCAGACATATTTTGGGCAATAAACTCGTCCTATGGATGTAGTATGCCGGTGAGACTGGTTAACTGAAGTAGTGGCGTAGCCAGGGGGGTGCAAGGGTGCATGTGCACCCCCCAAACTGCTCCAGATAATATGCAATTTTCAGAGCGTTAACCAACTCAGTAATAATGTTAATTAAAACGCGACTGTAGTATAAATATTAATCAATAGTTCTTTAAATATCAATATATTATTTGTGTAAGTATTAATTTATATATTTTTATTATTAAAAAATAGTATGGTGCACCCTCCAAACCAAACTTCTGTCTACGCCACTGAACTGAAGGAAGAAGGATAGAGAGATGGAGATAGGGAGGTAGAGGGAAATAGAGAGAGGCGTCGGGAGGGTTCTCTGCGTCTTAAGAGACCCAACCGAGTCTTGCTCGCTGGACACCTCTCTCTTTCTTTCTCTCCCATTCGGCGGCGACGAATACGAATGATTCTGGAAGAAAGAGATGATGCCAAAGTATGACCGGCTCTTACACAGAAACTTCGACAGGAAAGTAATCAAAAGCTTCAGGAAGGGTGGTAAGAAACAATCTTCATTAACTAAGATTTATAGATAAAATCAGCCGAAGTTGGCGAATTCAATTCGCGTTAATCAAGCAGTCGGCATCAGAGAAACGGTTACTGCATCGGCAACAGAGAGAGAGAGAGAGGGAAGAAAAATTCGTGAGAAATAAAACGGATGGAGTAGTGTAAGGATGGATAAGGAGATAGAGGTATAAAGGGGGAGAGAAAGAAAGTAAGTCCGGTGGCAATGATTAACCCGGGTTCTCAGCGAAGAGAGAAAGCTCCTGGGGGTGTAATAAATCAGAGAAGGCCAGGAGAGGAAAAGGGAGAAAGGGAGGGAATAAGAAAAGAGATCTCCTTCAGAGGAGAGAGAGAGATGAAAGTAAAAGGAAGGGAGATTGGATGATTCTGCAAAAGTACATCGGAAAATCCCAGAATAAGGAGCAAGTGAGCGTGTGTGTGTGTGTGTGAGAGAGAGAGAGAGATAGGAGAACGAGAATTCCATCACCAAAGAAACGCAGTACGAGAGAACCAACAATGCCTTATTTGCGGAGGGATTTCGAGCACGCGAGCAAAAAGCGAGGAAAGATGCACTCCTTGCATCCATACATGCATGTCTGAGGCATTCTTTACCAATTAACTGATCATGTTGAATAATTCATTCCAAAACGTTTCTTAGAAGCTTTGTTTTATATCGATACCATTATTTTCTACAAGATATGATGGAAAGTTAATATTTTGTACATAAAAAGATGACACCCCTGTTTTGGCAAACCCCTGTTTGGAGTAAGTGAAACATTTATGCCATTTTCTTATTTCCTTTTGTCCAAAAAGCTCTTAGTACCAAACTTCATGAAAATCCGCTAAATAGTTTCGGAGATGAAAAATGCATACAGACGGACACGACCTGGCCATAGGGCGTTTATTTTTTTACTTTTTATAAAAAACTTCTTATAGCAATGACAAATGAACAGCAAAAAGTATAATCTCCGATGTTAGTAAGATAATAAAGTGAGATGTCCACAAATGCAACCATTCGTTAAGTCAATTATTGCTGCCACAGGTGGGCGTTCTCTAAAATATCGCCACGCCAAGGGTGCGCAGATGTTAAAAAAAACAATAAAATAATATGCGGAGACGTTCTGCAGAAATAAGTACCTTCATAGCGTAATTTCTAATACGATCTAAAAAGCTTTATTTAATTTTTTCACAAAAGGCCCCTCTCCCGTTATTTACAAAAAAACAGGAAGCAATAAAAACGACCTAAACGCATTCAAATTATATGTCCATGTTTAATAAAAAAGGAGGAATTATTCCCGGCCTTTACGAGCGGAATATAAAAAAATAGCATCCGAGGTCACCCAAAATATGCGTCACGTTTTTTAACTTCAATAGCCGCGCGCGGTTGGCGAGTCGATTCACAAATTTTCGGGACGAACAGTAAAAAAAAGGGACCGCACGAAAAACAATTGACGAAACGAACCCGCTTTACTCCATCATTCCATCGTTGTACGTATCATCCAAAGCGAGCCTTGGGAACGATCGGAAGTTTACGGCCGGGCGGAAAAGGAGGGGGAGGATTTAGGGGAGGAGTCGGAGTGGGGACTGTGGGGGGAGGGGAAGGAGAAATAGGAAAGGGAAAGAGAGATAAAAGAGGGAAGGGAGTAGAATTAAGGGCGGAAAAAAATGTTAAGGATCGGAACTCCTCGGCAGAATTCCATTCCTCAGCCATTTAACTCCCTCTCTTCAAATCCCCCTCCCTTCTCTTCTCCCTCTCCCTGCCCTCAACCTCACCCCATCTACACACTTTTTTATTAACCTCATCTCTCTGTTTCACTCCTTTTAATTTGGTGGGACGAAAGTCATCGACGTAGATAAAAACCCAAGTTTTTACGACCGCTATATGGGACGGACATCAAAAACCTACTTCATAACCTCACTCAGTCGACTTTTCCCTCCCTCACCTCTCTCCCTTCCTCTCTCCATAGTCAACGCTCCTCCTCTCCTTCTAGCTCTCCCACACAAACACATCCACTCTCCCTTTCTCTCTCTCCCTTTCGACCCTCATTCCTTTTCACTGCTCAACTGTTCGCATCACTCTCCCTCTCAACCAGAGGGGGCAACAGGGGGTATAAAAATTAGCACCTCTCTCTCACCCACACATACGCGCGCACACACGCATGGGCTCAAAGGCCACGGCGGGGCTTTCTCGGGCGCAAGGACATTTTGAGTTTCGCCGCACCCCAATATACCTCCCTTTGGCACCACATCCCGGACTACCTATTGGCTAAAATAAATAACCGATTTGGAAATCGTCCATCGCGTTAACGGTTAATCCTCGGAGAGTTATAAAGATGCTGCTGGCAAATATCTCTCGGATCGCCGGACTCTCGAAGCGCCGTAATCACGTAAGAAAATGGCATCGTTTTATAACCGTCGTTAGCGTGTAAGGCTTACGACTCCTCGAAGTTTTTTATAGGAATATTTATTCCGATTATTGCAGTGATATAATGAAGAATGCATCATTAATAAATTTAAAATAGGTACGTGTCGTTGGACGCTAATTCGGCACGAACACCTAAACATTTCCCACGAATCACCAAACACACCATTTGAAGTGTCGAATAGGCACACAACGAATGAAAAAAATAAGCGTCGAGTCAGCATGCGATCCATAGACGGATAAAAAGGCGAACCAAAACGCTGCATTTGACCATTCGAAAAGCATTGCCGGGCGGCGATTTCTACGGATCTATAGGTCAGTGGGACGGACAGTCCGCGTTAACATTTACGAGGCATAAAGCTGAAACGCTCTCCTGTCATATCTCCGGATCCTATCGCAACTCCTTTTCCGCCCTTCCCAGGTCCGCTAACACAAAACAACAGACGAACAATTTTCCCAGCCAATGACCGTAAAGATTGCACGAGATATGAGGGAGAGAGAGAGAGAGACTAAAAGACCCCACGACCACTTAGGATCAATTACGTTTTTTTGCTCCCAATAGATTGCAGCTCCGCGGCGATGCCTTAAAAATGAAAGAGGTGGTACAAGAGGTGGAGGAGGAGGTTGATTCGGTAATGACGTGGAGTTTTTCTTTAAAAAAAAAGGTAAACTTCCGCAAAGACCTCAATTTTCATCCGCCTCTATTCTGTTACGATAAAAAAAAGCTTCTGCCACCCGTTTATTAAAGTTTAACTGCATGATACGGACTCCAATCTTGATTCGTGCTTTGTTTCGATTTAAAATGCATTTACACGAAATTCCGAAACTTTTTTATGGCGTGGGGGGAGAGAATAGTGGCCGAAATACATAAGGGAGAAGGATGAAGGCCTACCCAAACGGTATTTTATGACTTAATTCTCTCCCTTCCGCGCATGGAAGTGCGTATTAAATGGAACTGTGACGCGTCCCTCCGTAATCGCCCTTTGTACCAGATACGGGCGGTTAAGCACCTAACCCGCAATCTGTGATATTAAATGAAATAAATTATTGAGGACAAAGAGGAGAGGAAATATTGAAACGAAGCGCATCGCGTGAGAAACGACAGAAACGGGTATAGGATATGTTATCCACGGTCGAAATGAAATATTACTTTCCCTAAAACATCGGTTGTGCAGGAGATTCTTAATCTAAGGATCACGGGTTCGAGCCCCACTTCGGGCAAAATTTCTTCCGACCTTGCTACAGACGTGGTTAGCGTGTATGGCTCCCACTGGAAGGGTCGCGGGCCCGGCTCCTACAGAAGGCGTTGCCATATGTCATTGTTAATGTTGATATGCTCGTTGTAAAAGGCCAATGAATCCCGTTCATGAGCTAGTAATAAATAATTAAATTCATGCCCATACTACAAACATATGCGTAAGAAAACTTAAGATAACGTTAACCGAAACATTCCACGGGAGCTTAGAATCGAGACTGAATACCGTTTCATGTAAGACTCCCTTTAACAGTCACACCCAGCAGTGCTCCAATAAAACTCGGCCTCACGTAGACACAATTTCTCCGCGGATTGAGGAGAAGGGATATGAGGTACTTCTCCGTGAGAGCCCATAAAGCTGAAAAGGGATTTGAATGCGTTATGACATCCGGTTGATGGAGAGAAAGATTGAAGCACACACGCGAGGATCCGAGAAAGGCCGAGAGGAGGCGGCTCTCGCCAATGGACGATGGCAGTTAAAAAAATATATAAAACCGCGAGTGACCGATGACTTCGGTGCGGAGGAGAAACAATCCGGAGGAGAGGAAGTTAAGCGAGTCGTGACCTTTGCAATGAGAGGAAGAGATAAAGAGGAAGTGTGTGAAAGAGAGACAGAGAGTCATAAAACCAGTGGCAGCAGAGGCGGAGACGGGAAAGAATGAACGCATCTCAGAATAAAAAATACAAAACGCACATGGGAACCCCACTCATACGTTCGCCGACACAAGGATATCACGAAAGAAACTGAGCAAAAAAATCGGAAGGAAAAAACTAAAAATAGGTATTTGCGGAAATATCATCAAACTTAAAATCGGAAAAAATTAAATCATAAAAACATATTCTTGTTAGAAAATAACGCTCGAAAAAAATCCACAATTTTAAGGGTAAAACATTAATAAAATTCCGGAGCATTAACTTTGTTCCTCGATAATATTTTGAATGCAATGCAACGATATTATCAATTTGTAATTAAACTGCCGTTTGATTCTTGATGAGATTGATTTTTTCATTACGGAAAAGAATAGCCAAACACACCGATTTGATTCACTGTCCCAAAAAGAAAGGAGGGGTGGATGAACGGTGTGTCTCCACAATTATTCCCATTCTCCACCGTTCTTCACATTCACTTAACAAACGCGCGATAAAACTCGAACGTTCTCACAGCGATAAAAGGTCGACGGGATAAAAAAATCAAATCGACGCAGAGAAAGAACTCTTCGCTCCACATTTCACCGAGAGCAAATAACAGCGACCGACTGAGTATCGTGAAAATAAGCCACTATTGAGTATGATCCCAGTAAAAAGTTTACGGCGCGATCTGCGGAGAAACGAAACCCGTAATCACCCCGTTAAACGAAATGGAAATTTTTCATCGAATAACGAGTGTGGTCACGTGACGAGGAGTCTGAGAGGTCGCCAGAGAGAGAGAATGAGAGGGACTTTACACCTCGCGCCACAAGGCATCATCACTGGTCTCTTCCCTCTTTTCTTTATCTATCTCTCTCTTTCCTGTTCGGCAAACCGTAAGGCAAAAAGAGATGGGGGCGGTGGAGAGGAGCGGGAATGGAGGGCAGCGCAGGGGAGGAGGCGATGGAGGAGATGAGAGCACATCTGCGCGGGGATAAGGCGACCGTAAAAACCCAGTGGAGAGACGGTGAGGGATTCTGGGACGAGGAAGAATACGAGTACATCTCGTAATTCGGGGAATGGCTTAGGGAGGGACTGGAAGGGTAGTTTTACTGTCGCCGTGGAAGTGGGCGGCAAGGGAGAGAAGATGAGAGAAGGAGATGGGAAAAGGAATGAGGACTCATGGGATAGGGACCTCACTCGGTGGCGTGGATGGAGACAGTCGAGTCTCCAATGTCAGGGTCACGTAGGCGTCGAAGAGTTCGGAGAAATGACCCACCGCGCGTGAAACATAAGGCGGAGATTTTTTGCCCATGGATGGATTCTATATTTTTTGTAACCATTCGGCTGGATATCAGGCGATAGAAGAGTTTTCGATGAATCTCGTGTTTCCTGCGGCTGAAGCCAATGTAAGAAACATTTTAAAATCCATTCAGTTTGCGATACTTCGACGGCGATGGCGTGGAGCAACTTTGATCATCCAAGCAACAATCAAACCAGAAAAACTGTAAAAGGCAATGACATTTTTTTCGGGTGTTAAAATGACTTCGTTGGGCGAATTTTGAAAATTAACTGATAATTGTTACTTCCACAAGAAAAGAGAATTCATCCGAAACATTTATTTTTACGATTGGAGATATCGGAAAATCACTAAATAATGCGATTGTAAATCGATAATCTAACCCAAAACAAATTTCAGCGGCTGATAAATATGTTGCAATTGATAACTAATATTTAAAAAGTTCGATTAGACCGAGAGAAACATTACAACACTAAGACGACACAAATGCCGATGTAAGTGAACTTGTACAAAAATAGTAGTAAGTACTAATTGTTATTTATGCAAGATCGAAATAATAAAACGAATTATAATAGAGACGAAACCGGCAATAAAATCATCCCATACAAATGGAAAAATTACGAAGTTGATATGCATGCCCAACGGCCGGATGATGAAAAAGGATCATACGTCCAAACTGTATAAACGGCTATGACACGACCATCTCGACCGAACGCACGTAGCGCGCGAAATACCTCGTTCGGTGTTTAAAAAAATATCACACCAGAACACGAATAAAAAAATCGAAACTCGTGACGCTTGGATACCGGAACGTAGCGCGATTGAAATAAAGAGAAATTTTATGTGCGTATGCGTTATTCTAGAGTGGGAGAGAGAAAGAGAATCAGGACGGAGAGATAGAGAGAGAGAGACGTGAGGGAGAGGGAGGAATGGAGAAGGGCGAGACAGGAGTGGGTAATCCTCCATTGCAGCGGTCCACTCGAAGTAACGACGTTTTTACCGCTATATAACGAACGAATAGTTTGGTGCGAGTGATTTCGTGGGGCTTTTGGAAGAGAGCACTTGTGGAGTAGGAGGGAGTGGGAGGAATGGAGTGAGGAGAGGGGAGAGGGGGGAGAGAGAGATAGAGAAGGGCGAGATGTAGATACCGACTTGAATAGATGGGTGAGAAAAGATGTGAAGAGAGGGGAGGAGGCGAGGGTGAGCAGGAAAGGAGGGGAGAATAAGAAGAGAGAGGATAGGAGAAAGAGAGAGGAGAGGAGAAAGAGAGGGGAGAGAAGAAGGAGAAGGGAGATGGAGAAAGAGAGGGGAAGAGCGGAGGAAAGAGGCGAGGAAAGGGGCGGGGAGGAGAGGTAGGTCATCGAGTAAAAAGCAACGCCCCAACACCACCTCTAACTGCAATCACCAACCACCCGGACCTGCATCAACACCTTTAACCTCCTCCCCCATATTCCCCTCCCACGAACCTCAGCCCTGCTCCTCTTTTCAGACGCAGACTTCGATAAAAATATCATAACGAAGAGTAAACTATCCCGCGAGCATTCGCACATTCACAGGGATGCAGACATTCGAGCCGAACACGTAACGCAACACGTAAGACGTCCTTCGCGACAAACGATGGAGAATGGACGGATATTTATTTTAAGAATAAAATTAATGTTCCATTCTTCATTTTTCGGACGAGGGTAAGAGATCGAACCGGGGATTTGCCGCGCGGGAAGATAGACAGAGAGAGGGAGACTTGGGATCGGAATAAACCGGCGTCGCTAAGCTACCGTACAGGCCTCGTGAGGGTCTCCGGGTTTTTACGGTCCACGGGAACCAAGAGTGGATTCCAAGTAGGGCGTATTCTTGGGTCGTAAAAGACGAAGAGGCTGTAAGAGAGGCGGTGAGAGGGGAGGCATGGAAAGTATGGGTGGGAAGAGGGAGAGAAAGAGGGGAGAGGAGAAAGAGGGGAGGGGAGATAGAGAGAGAAAGAGGGGAGGGGAGATAGAGAGAGAAAAAGTGGGGGGGAGGAGGATGGGAGAACAGGAAGGGGGAGAGGAGTGGGAGGGGAGAGGGGAGAGGAGTGGGAGGGGAGAGGAAGGGGAGGGGAGAGGAAGGGGAGGGGAGAGGAAGGGGAGGGGAGAGGAAGGGGAGGGGAGTGGGAGTGGAAGGGGAGGGGAACGGGGGAGCGAGTCTTTTGAGATGAAATCACTTCTTCGTATTGCGCTGTTAGGGCCCTAAAAAGAACGGTCTCTCCTACAGCTATGCGGTCCAAACGCTACAACAACCTCAAGTCAAATCCTTTTTGAACGACGTTTGCACGTCATAACCTCCTAATTTCGACCTCTTTCCGGTGACACCAGTTGAAAGGGAGAGAGGGAGGAAAGGGGAGAGGGGGATGGGTAAGTGGAGGGAGAGGGGGATGGGTAAGTGGAGGAGGAGGGGAAGGTAAGGTGTCTTTCGGCGGTAAAACATTAATTAAAACGGCGCGCTTAATTGTTAAAGTGTAATGAGGAGAAACTTGGGCGGGAGGCGGCAGCCGATAAAACGCCGGATTAGTGGCAGTATAAGGAATGACGCTCTAGGAATGCTCGTCAAACCAAAGAAAACTACTCTTGTACCCCGACTACGGCCGAGAGATATGGCGGGCGATATAAAACAACGTCAAAGCTCTTAATTTTTAACGCTAATTTCATCGTGCTACACGGCTTAATGTGCGAAAATCATAAACGGAGACTCGAGGCGACGAAGCTTTCAAAAATAAACGACTCGTAAGTGAAGGATTGCGTTCGATCGCTTGAACGCAGACCGACGACGGAAAATCGGGAGTCAACCGTTAAGCTTAATACCGATTCGGCGACCAAAGCACGTCGCTTAATTTCACGAGAACATGGCAATAAACAAATTCGAACGACTAAGACGAGGAAAGTCGGAACTGGATGGATCGACGACCTTTTAAAGCAGGGATGGGGAACCTGCAGCACACAAAGCTATGATGAATAAGCTGTGTGTAACATTCAACGCTCAGATTCGTATTTTCTGGTAAAATTACGATGATGATACGTTTAATTCTGAAATTTCAACCATAAAATCCTTATTCAGACTTGGTTTTCACCTGTATTCCACCTCAAAATCTCTAAGTAACCGCAGATTTAAATTCTAATCCGATCCGCAGAAGCATTGGCGACTTTCAAAGCGGCCCGCCATGTAGAAAATGTTTGCCCACCCTTGTTTTGATGGTTCAAAATGAGTCGAGCGAATTAACCAGCCGATCGAAGCGAGAATCCGGTCAAACAAACGAACCGGTTAAAATCGCGACCGAGGGAGTGAGATCTCTCACATTTTTCTCTCTCTCCCTCCCTCACTCGCGGGTTTAGACCTGTTGCATTCCGCAAAAATCCTCGCAAGAAAAAAGACACCGAGATCAACCGAAAAAAAATAACACGAGAGGAGGGTCGGCCGTAAAAAAATGACTGCCTGCATGCGTCTTTACGGCCCCTTACGACTCCGAACCCTACTCTCTTTTTCCACCCCCACCCCATTCCTGCTCTTCTTCCCTCCCCCATCCCATTCTCCGCCCCTTCGCTCCACCCTTCCCGCGCGAAATCTTCGCCATTCTCGACCCGTTCCACCCATGCTCTCTCTCTCTGTCTCTCTCTCTCCTTCGCTCTGTTCGACAAACAATCTTCCTTACTCCCTCCCCTTCCCTAAACTTCCTATTCCTCCCTCTCCTCGCCCTCCGCTCCAAATCTCCATCTGCAAGAAGACTACATCCCGTAAAAACATCTCGTTGAAATCCTTGCTCTTCCAGTTTTACACCGCTCGCGGAGGGTGGGGGAAGGGCAAGAACGACCCCCTTACTCAGAATTGTGTTAAGTAACGCCGTAAAATGGCGGATTTTTTTTATTCCCAGGGACTGAATGACGATCTTCCTCGTCTCGAAACGATAACACGCCCTGTTTAATACCGATGGACGCATTTTTTGGCGATTCCGTCGGATTTGTTTTCCTTTTGGCTACGAGCGAGGAATAAGGACAATCTTTTTTTAAATTTCCATCTCGCGGAGATTTTAGCGTTCGCTTATCCGTCATTATCGCGCTCTTGCGGCGCTCGGCTCGCAGCGATCGAAGCGCGTTCTGGCTACGGGGGTGGCGAGAAAAATTAGGATGCGAAGTGAAAATGCAGGCGTAATTAAAGTAACGCGGACGTGACGTGCGACGTAAAATTAAATTAAATCCGGCGATTAGCGCCCCAAAAGCTTTAGAGTTTGCATGTTTCCGCCAATGGGATCGACGTACACAAAAACAACAATCCGATCGCTATTCATGACATGAATGTCGACGCGATCTTGTTTTTAATATACGGGTGATTAACGATCGTGATTCGCCCGCTCTCTCAATTCGCTCGAGTCAAAGCGCGTCTTCATTTTAAACGAATAAAGCTTTCCGACGCTAGGCATTTATATATTCTTTGGGAATTATCGATCCACATATATAAATCCTCGTTTCCAGTAACCCTGTCATAGTGTAGAGTCTACATTGTAGACAATCCATTTCCTCAAACGAGGGGAAAAACAAAGCCGTCGGATTATTCCCGTCAGAAAATCCGTTAAAAATTTTTCTCGAACCTGAAATCGAGATTCCGCCAAAAAATGTCGGCTCATTAACCCACGATCTTATTCAGGCGGTACTTACCCCGAAATAGAACGCGGGGCAAAATTCTTTTTCCCTCTCCGTCGTCGCCTATAAGCTCTCCACTTGGGAGGAATCTTCCGCACTATTTCGGTACGGCGAAGACGAGGGTTTCCGTGGATAACCGCGAGAACCCAGACTATAATTAGGATAGCATGAGTCGAACTCTAATAAGACGCGCGCCGTAATTCATAGGGTGACCGGAACCCTCGGGAATGGATCGTAAAATTTTTGCGCGAGATAGAGACTAGAGATCACACATTTGGAGCGAACGAATCGTTCGTCGCAGCTTGAAATGATTTCAGCAGAGCTATTGATTGGAAATTTTTCGCAACGGAGGAGGATATTCATCCGGTACTTACCAGCATCTCAAGGAGCGGTTGTTAAGATGGTAATCTAAGACAACGAACTCACCTGAAATGATAAAAAAAGAGAATTTTATGAGTTGGATGGTTGTGTTACAGTATTTAATACAAATATTAATAAACCATAATAATTTATCAAATATATATTCTAAAGTAACTGGGTAGGGATTCGCTTAGACAGGAGACCATTTTCAAAGCTATTAGTTTAGGAGAACTCTGAAACGTAATTTAATAAGCTTTCACAAATAAAGTCTATAAAAACTCGGACACTCGGGATACATCGAAAATTGAATCCTATAACTACAGATGAGTGTCTCAGAACGGCAAAAAATGAATGTATTGTAGAAGTTATTAAAAATATGAGGGATGTACTTTGTTCAATGAAATATTAAAAACACCTGCACAAGGCAATAATTTCCATTCAAAAGAAGGATATAAAAATATAGTACTCAAGGGCTTCGTGGCCACCTGGGCAAAAATTAATGATGCCCCCCACACTGATTGTAAAAATAAGATTAATGACCATAGAGATACTTATAGTTCAATTATAATTTTGATATCATAATTAAATAGAAAAATACTATTTGTACATGCATGTACGATCAGTTCACTAGAGAATAATCGAGCTCGTCTTATGGCTGAAAAAAATTCAAGAATAAGCACTTGGAAATAAAAAAAGAAAAGTGCTTTTCTTTGTAGCCGAAATTCGCATCTGGTTTTCCATAACCGTGTTGTGGCTATTGGAGATACCTGAGATAAGTAGTTTTTCAATTTTTTTTTTAATTTTTAAGCACTTATTCTCGAATGACTAGTATTTCTTAGCGGATCCTCTCCGTCTATATTTCCCTACGCAACGCGTGGGTTGCGTATGCATAGCTAAGCCACATCTCAACAGCACATTCATTGTTTACCAATTCACTTCCAAAATTTCGTATGGATCAGAGGGAACTCCCTCTCTTTCCCCACGTCTCTTTGTACCCTCTGAGGACCCTCTTCGCTGTAAATCACCTTCACACCATCTTTACCTCTTTAAGATTGCGATCATGACACCTTATTGAAGCTGACGCTAAGCCTAGGCTATTCATATATCCCATTTTAAAATAAAAACCTCCCCAGAAAAAGGTGAAGATGAAACGACGTGCTTGGGGACTCAAGAAGGAGGCAATACATAGGAATCCCCGGGGAAACAACACGCTTCCCTTACTCCCCACTCCCCCCTTCTGCCTCCCCCCAATCCCACCCCGCCCGAACTCCCTATCCTTTGCCTTTATGCCCATCGCCGGTTCAGGAAGTGGAATGTCTGTCTTACTGACGAGATGTAGAAGGAGGGACAGGACCGAGAAAGAGTAGACGAAAGGACTAGAGAGGTCTTTTTTTGGGTGCGCGGTGCACACATATGTGAGGGAAGGAGCGGAAGGGGAGGTAGGGCGGAGGAGAGGGGTCCTCGAGCTGTCAGAGGAAGAGAGAGGGCGAAGGAGTACAATAGGGAGGGCTGTTCGGGAGTGAGTGCAGAGAGGGGCGAGAGAGTTAGGGAGGGAAAGAACGTCTAGAGAGGAAAGAGGAGGGACGTCTGAGAAGGAGAGAGACACCAGAGACTGTGCGGCTCTCAGTCAACCAACCAGTCCGTCCTTGGGGTCTCGAAGGGGTCAAGGGAGGATTGGGGCGGAACGGTACTTAAAAACGAAAAAGAAAACAAAATCAACCGACTGTGAAAGTCCAAATACCGAGAAATTCCATTCCAAACGCGACCCATGGAAATTTTCCGTTCGCGTCGATCGTAATTTGTTCGATGCTGAGCCCCTGCCGTGCACGCGACACTTTCCGCGAGTTCCGAAAACCGATATAGGTACGTAGCTGGTCGAATGATGTCTACGGCCTGTCACGAGCACGCGATTGATTATGACAGCGAGTTTTGCGGCGACCTTTTGACCAATCGGTATCCATATAGTAACGGCTCCATTAACAGACCTGGCAAAACAGAAGATCGTAAATAACGGTTCACTGTTACAATCTACTGCTATCAACCTAATGCGGATATTTCCCGTTTGTTGACAAATGCATCCTCATTCGTGCGTTATGGCTACCACAGCACCGGTGTAGCTGTACTTATTTATATAGACCCAGTTAAACGAGTATGTTACGATAACAATATAACAATAAACTGTTCCCATCTCTGAATCAACGATGGGGAGAAGACGAGAGGTGTAACGCTAGAGGGCGCCTCCATTGCATCTGAGCAGCGCCTCATTGGCCGAAATGGGTGACGACCATTTTCTCTGTCACTTATTTGTTTGGTGTCTGTCCCTGACGCGAGAGGAGCTGATTGCTTTGGTAACGTCTACCTTCGAAACTTAACATTATGTGAAGCGAAAGCTCATGCATAAACAATTCCTGTGAATCGGGCGAACTATATAGAGAAGGAAAGTAGAAGTATCACATCGATTATTGATTGAATACACTGAAAAGAGGTTCGGCGAGGCAGATATAACCATTTTTAGAAGCAAAAGTACCTATAAATATGAAGAGCATGAGCTTTTTTCCTACCGGAAAATTTTTTCCGATATTAATGCGTAAAGGAGCGCTTGCACATTAATGAATATTACATATGGTTGTGTGCGCATCCTTTCAAACCAATGTGTTACTCGGGATTAGCAAAGTTAAAGGTTACTTCCACCGCCGTGAATTTTATTAAGGAAACAATATCTTCAAAAATAATTTTATTTTATTGGTAAAACTTACAAAAAAGTTCTCTGTGCTGAATACTTACAGGGATTAAAAATCCTTCTCTTCATTCAAATGATAACTAGGTGGCAGGCAGTTATAAAATGATCAAAACGGAAGGATGAAAAACAACGAAGAAACTAGAGCACATAAATAATAATTGACCCCATGCAGTTTTTCGGAGTACGTACCGCTAAAAACATGGCATCACCATACCCATGAAAAACACCCGCATCCACACACACACCACCGAGGACGAATAGCTAAATTCTTTCACGAGTTCGATCTTCCCGGCGCCGCTTGACCTGCTCAATTATTATCCCAACGTGGCAAAAGAGATCAACCAATGGACACACACGAGGGCGCCGGCGGCGGGGATGGAGAGGGGGAGAGGAAAGGAAGGGGCGAGAGCGATCACTCATCCGCAGAAAACATTTCTGCATCTTTCGAAGCGGTCGCCGCAAAACATCAAAAGATCGATTCAAACGGAGTTTTAAATCATGTTAACAAGAGACGGGGATTGGATCGTAAACACATATTTCAGATACTAAAAACTTCCCCTCCCTCGAGCGTTTTGCTATCAACCCCACTCTCCACTTCGGACTTGCCCCTCCCCTCTAACTCCGCTTTTCTCTCTCTCTCTCTGCCTTCATCCGTTCTTTATCTCCTTCCTCTCTTCTTCCCCTCCCTCGTCTTTATCTTATTTCTCCTCGTATCTTCCCTCGTCTCCATGGTAACACGCACTCAATTATGGACCTTAGAGGGGCCAACATCCGCCTACATGGGGCAGTTCTGCGTGTCCCCACGATCGCCGACCCTTGGGTTCGAGGCGAAGGGAGGGGGAGTTTTCCGAAAAAAACATCGCCAGTCACCGCTCCCATATCAACCCAAGTATTGATTTCAGAAACGTTATAATAATAAGCGAGAGGAAACTACAATTAAAAAAACTAGCCTTGTTTGAAATGTCCGTTTTCGTCGTGAACTACGATCCCCAACCTCTTTATCGGTTTCCTCTTCATTTAATTCGAGCCTCGTCAAAAATTAATTAAATGTTTTCGAGAAAGATAACTCGTAATATGAATCGTATGTCGCAAAATTTCGTTTTCTGATTTTGCCATAAAAAGCCTCCGAAAATTGAGACGAAAAAATAACAAAGCTTATTATCTTCTCAGAAATTTTACGATTTTAAATTAATTTATTTTAGCCTTTCTAAAAGGGGCTTTAAAAAAATATATTTATACGAAATTTTGGGAAAAAAGTTCATTTTAGCACATATTAAATGGATGGAATTTTACTTTCACGAGTGATTCACGTCTTCATGGTAATTACAACAGAAACCCAAATAAACTAATAACGAAAATACAGTGGGAGACCCAAGGGATAGCCCCCCCCCCCCCACTGAATATCCATACTACACTCCATTGCACGCCTTCTTAAGCGCATTCCGTTCAAAACTCTTCATTCTGCGCTGCAGATTAGGCCCATAGAGCAAGTGAAAGAAACATTCTGACAAGAGTAGGGATTTTCAGAATAAAAAATCATCCGCAGTGGCGCATGCAAGAGGAGGGAGGAGAGAGAAAGGGGTGATCGCCACCTCCTGGAAAGTTTCCGGACTAGCACCTTCAATTATGAAATTTTTAAAAGGACGAAAATAACATACCAAAACAATATTATACTTTGGAACATATCGCCCAGAGAGTGCAGTGAATGCATTACTCACAAAAGACCGACTTAATACTGGAAAAGGAATAAATATACAACGGAAAGGGGAATTTTTTAATAGTATTTAAAACTGACTCAATCAATAGCTCAAAAATTACACCAATACAACTGCCATACTTAGAAAACGTCTTACTTAGGTCGCAGAATTCCATGAAGTTAGAACAAAATGCACGACGTAATTGCGAAGAGAAGGCATCGACGAGGAGGAAAAAAATAAATAACAAGGATGGATACACGAAATAAAAGAAATTAAGTGACGATAAACCCGAAGAACTCTTCCCGATATGACCATTCCGAGAAAGATTCGTACGCACGCTTAATGAACTGTACGAGAAACGGCAGACGCGAAGGCAGGGGGAGAAGAGGGGGGCGCGGGAACTTTTCTCTTGCGTCGAATAAAAGGTGAGCATAAACATATACAAACACACACATCCATAAGATAGAGCGCGACCGACGACCGAGTCGCCTTATAACACTCTATAAAGTTATGGAACTCGACAATGCCGCCGCCACGCGAAGAAATATGCTTACACATATTTGAGCGCATTACATGTCACCATAAAAAGATCGTAAAAGCGAGGGTCGCTATAAAGAATAAATTATAGATTTATTTGCGGGGCTGCCACTCTGCTCTTCCTCCTTCCTTTTAGGAAGGGGGAGGAACTCCCGAAGAATTAATCTAAGGAACGAAATAAAAAGGAAACGGCAGTCGCTCTCCCCTCCCACCGATCGATAAGTGTTTTACGGCACAATTCATCTCGACCGTATAAGCGCACATATCCACGCTCCTTTATTATTAGTATTTTTAAAAGGACCGGCGCTTATTCTCCTAGCGTCCATCTAGGGCGGACATCTTTCTCTATCTCACTCTTTCCTCTCCGCTTCGATAGGTCTTTTGAGCGTGACCTCACGGTCTCCTTATCTTTCCGACCCCATAACATGCGTCAGCCGTGTTATCTCGCCCTCTCCCTCAACCCCCCTGCTTTGTTTCTACCTCCCTCTCCTCTCCTTTCTCCCGCTTTCATTGTCTCCTTCACTTTCTCCCATATTCTTCCCCAAAATTTTCTCTCCGCGTAAAACTAGAGAAAGCGATTATGGATTGCGAATCTCAAATCACTTTTCGCGCTACACGGCCTTGCTATCGAGTTTCGCGACTAATAATGAGAGAGACGGAATGGAATTCTAAAAGAAGGATCCTAGAACAGTGTTTTCCAAACTGGGTGTCGCAGCTGATTGTTACGGGTGATGCGAAAAAAATTCGTTGACTTGTCAAGTCAACGATTTGGTAATGTTGATTCGTCACTAGGGCAATAATCTTTCCTACCATAAATTGATAGTGGCGCAGTACCGACAAGCGAATGCGTCCAAACGATGTTATACCTACCTGTATATACAAAAATTTAAAACCTTGTTTCAAGGTAGAGGGCTTCGCGATATTATATTTATCTATGAAATGGTACCCCGCCCACAAAAAGCTTGGAAACCGCTGTCTTAGAACATGGGTTTTCGACCTTTTCGCTTTCACGGACCACCCAACAGATCACAATATAACCAAGGACAACCATCAATCACATTCCTGTAGTTGGACCCATTATCGGTTTCCAGCTATATTAGTCCTTTTGGGACGCAGGTACATTCCCACCTTCGAGAAAGTCGTTTAACTTAGTTTTATGAAAACATAAACGCTGACCACTTACATCGAGCCGTTGGACCGAGGATTTAAAACCCCCTTCCCGGAGCATATGGCAAAACACCCGTGCCTCGCGTACCACGGACGCTATCAAAAGCTTTCACCATTAAAACGACGAGGCCAGGGAGATTAAAACGACGACGATGCGGTGCGACGAGAGTTGCTAAGGGTGACGGAAGTGCGCGCACGCCACCTTCGACCGCTAACGGTCTTGCGGTGCCCGGGAGACATGAGGCTGAGGCACGAACAAATATGGGCGTGAATGAAAAAGGACCGCTTGAAAAATGTGGAACTTTTTAGAGGTACATTCTCGTCCGCTCTCACCAAAACAGACACGCAACTCGAAACGGCGGCCAGTTGAGTGAATTTTTTGCGTCGCGGACATCTTTAAAAAAAAATAAAAAAATAAAAATAAAACTGCGTAACAATTCCGCCGTTCGAACGAGCTCTCGCGTTTTTACGGCTCGCCGAGACATAAAACCCTTTTAAGCAACGAGTCCGTGTAAAAGACGCGGAGGGAAACAAGAAACAAGATTGCTCTCTACAACGTTAAAGAGAAACAAAAGCAAAAACTCCCTTCGCGTCGGGCCATCCTGAGAGCGCTAAAAAGACGGAGGAATGAACGCGGACACCGCCTGACGTCGCCTCAGCGTCGTAAACTTTACGTCGTCGCTCCATAGAACTATTCCGCCATTACGGCGCGGAAACTTAATAAAGAAGCGATGTTCCGAAGGCATAGAATAGTTTTTTTACGCAGCGCACGCGGCGTATCGGAGGGCTTCGAAGAGGTTACCACGAGTTTCGTTCCAATGCTTCATCGCGCCTCGAATTCTTCGCAAATAACCAACCGCCGATAGGAACACGAAGGGAAATTTGCTCCGACCGATCCTCGGGGATTTTATCGGTTGAATGCGGTTTCGATTGACAGTCACGCGAAATAATGGACGATCAAAATCTTTCATTAGAAAATCTGTTACATTGTTCGAAGCATTCGAGAGATCGGCCGAAGTGGATAATTTTGCTTCCAATAAACGCTAAGGAATTCTGAAACCTCTAAAACTCGTCGGGACGACCAGAAATTTGACGTGAAGACAGCTTGTGTCAAGTCTCATAAACACTAAGAGAGAATTTTAAATTAATCATATAAAAACAAACGTATTGCATCGTCGCAACAAATAGTTGACTTGAAAAAGGAGATGACTTAGTCATGTTTAATAGAAAAATAGTTTTATATCCATTTTAAAAAAATAGTGATGATTAATTATGGTCTTAACTGCTTGATTACGGAAGCGTTTTTCCTCCTATTTTACTTCATACTGCACTCTATTGTAATTTATCATTTAAATAAATTAATGACACAACCGAATATTTTCTTTTATTTGCAAAAAGGCTTAAAAACCCCAAAAAATAATCTATTAGTTACTAAAATGAAAAACGTAAAATAATTTGAAAAAAAAAAAAACGCGCCGAGGTGAAAAATGGACCTCTGTACGTAACAGAAGGGTTAATGACACCCTTAAAAGGTGGAGTATCCGATCTGTATCCGTGCATGCTTTCTCGCAGCGGAAAAGGCAACACGCTCCAACAAATAGGACGCGCCTTTCGAGGAACCTCAACCATTCACTCCGAGGTGCAGATCGCCTGGATATCCCCCCTTCCGATAGCTCAACGACCTTAATTAATCCCCACCAAATACTTATCTCCTTCTTTCTTTAAATCACAAGCAACACGCTTTTCCCATCAGGTGATCCAAACAACGCCATCGCCCTTCGCCCTTAACAGACACCCTTCCGACGCCCTCTTACCTATTAAGAAACTGACCCGACCACTCCTTCCTTCCTCCTTCTTATACGACCCATAAAAGGCTTATTTCTTCTCTCTTTGGGCCATTTTGCCCTTTCCTTCCCTTCTAAGCGTTTGATTTTATCCACCCACAGATCAACCCGTACCGCGAATGACTTTCAGCCATTTTGTATCTTACTGTAGGTACTTATTTGTTGCCCGTATTAACCGGTCAGTCCCCGCTATACGTCGGAGATGCGTTCCTGAAAACTGCGACTTGCAACGAAACAATTTATTGCGAAACTTTTACCATAAGAACAATGATAAAAGTCGGGGACTACGTTCCTGACGGATATTTGGCGACACATTTTTATCACAAATAAAACATATCAATATAGTAAATAAGACCTACTACGTTAAAACAAACAATTAAAATTAATAACTACAAAAACCCACTTGGCCTTATACATTTTTCTACATCAAAATCTTCATATCGAAAATTCATCTGATTGTAAACAGAAACAAAAATCACTCGCAGTTATGAAATTATAACGTTGGTATTTTTATATAAAAAACGCTGGAAAGGTGCATTTCCTCAAAATTAAGATAAAGGCTTACCAGAAAAAACGCATAAGCTATGAATGAAATTTCTGTACCTAACTCTAGTGAGTGAAGTTAAAACTACTTCGTAACACTGCTCACATATATTCGGTCATTCGGTAGGGAGCGGGACCCCAGTTGGGGTCGCAAAATGAAATGAAATTAAATTATATAAATAATAATAAACTTGAAATTAAAAAGGCGAATATAGAGGTTTTTAATTAGTGTAATAATTGATGTGCCGCAATTGGAATTCCTGAAATTGATTTTTTGTCACTTCACAAACTACGTATATGCGAAGCGACTCAACTTATAACGAAACATTGATTGACGGCGTATATGCGAAACAACGTATAGCGGGGCGACGTAAAGCAGAGAATTACTCTATATTTTTTATACTTCATTACCTATAATAGGTCGTTATCTATCTTTCTTAAACACAAGCTGCCGCATCGTTCCTTATTTTTAGTTAGATAAGGGATGAGCAATTTTTGCGCGGAGGGTGGCAATTGTAGTTGCGAGCGATCTGGTAGGACGGAAAAACACTTCAGGTGAGAAGTCTTGCAAGTTATTTTGTGGTATCATATACAATTCAGTCAACTGATTTTAATAGAAAACGGTACATATATTTATCAGTGTTAAATTTGACCGATCGCTTTTACAGCATAGCATCCAGGGATGCATGAAATCCTCTCTGGGTTCTCGGGCTCTAGTTTGTCCACCTCCGAGTTAAATCTTTGGAAATCATTTCGGTTGAAAACGAAATACATGCCTATCTTTTATACGTATATAATTACTCAATATCTGTCCGTCTGTCCGTCCCCTTTTGATCTCTTGAACAGCTTGTCATAGAGAAATGCTGCAAAGGCCATTTTGTTTCTGCCAACTAGGAGGCCCCGGGAAAACTATTTCCATTTACGGAAGTGTCTCAGGTTCGACTCCAGGGGGTAATTATATTTTTCCATATGTTTACACAGGAGTTTCGATTTTTCAAGATGCAAGGTTTATTTCCTTCATTCATTAAAATACGTAAATATGGTCTGAATTTCTCCGTTTTTGCTTTATTCGGCGGGCTAAAACTATAAAACATCTTATTTTTGCAATTTTTAGATGTTACACGGAAGAATTTGTCAGAAACACGCGTTTCTTTTCGAAATTTTGTGGCTTTTTCGTGCTCTTTCCGGGTGTTGCCAAGGCGACCCGCATTGTTGCCTCCGATTGAATTAGCGTCTATTAAGCCTTCAAACAGACGAAAGAATTGCGTTATTCGCTTCGAGCTTTTTATGAAGCATCGAAATTATAGTTTAGCAACGTCAAACTTAATAAATTGTAACTTTAATAAATGCAGATTATTATTATTCAGTAATCTGCGTGTGGACTGTGGGCATTTTTAACGATTGGCCAAAAGAAAAAATCTTCTTTCATTATTTCAATACTGGAATGTTACCTTTTTCCTAAGGGAGAAGAAATCAAAATTGCACATATAAATTATAAAAACAAACATGAAATTCAAAATGTCAGTTGTATAATTTTATGAGGAGAAATGGGCTAT
Organism: Tanypteryx hageni; assembly: GCA_028673005.1. Lineage (NCBI taxonomy): Eukaryota > Metazoa > Arthropoda > Insecta > Odonata > Petaluridae > Tanypteryx > Tanypteryx hageni. Next base: position 111,662,485 of record CM054116.1, read on the forward strand.
TATTACTTTTAAACATGCAGATTTCTGATTGACTTCGCAAAGGTTTTTGCGGGTACCACTAGTATTTCTTAAATATGCTAAGTGTTTGAAATTCTCCTTTGCTAGAGTAATCCATTATTATTGTATTAATTCAATTACAATAATAATAATTATTATTATTATTATTATTACATTTTCCACTAACAGGAGGATTTCCGATAAAAAACATTTTTAAATACCACAAACACTATAAGAAAGCTAATCTCGCGTGTCGTGTATCTTCGGTATCGCGAGGTATTTCTGCAGTCCTCGGGGTGTTATCACGAGGGACGGCCTATATTTGTGGTAAAACTACTTACCAAGACAATGAAGAGAGAGAGAGAGAGCTTAAGGTGCAGATTCGATCGCGCGCCTCGCGATAGGGAAATGTTAAAACACGCGAGTTAAAATATTTTCGCGAAAAATACTCCGAGGTAAAAATTGGGAATGTCTATCAGAGAAAAAGCGGTAGATATTTTAAAAGTTCCGTGTCCGCGAAAATCTGCAGGAGTGAGATAACTTTTCTTATTTACTGTAAGAGCCAAGAGAGTATCAAAATAAAATAATTTACACTTGAAAGAAGTCGTCTTACACAATATTATCGTTTAATGACAGTTATAAAAGAAACGCATTTGACAAAGTGACAAAAGAGAAATGTTAGGAAAGAGAATTACGGACTTGTAAATCTGGCGGGAGCGAAATTTACAGCATGTTGATGGAACGCTAATCCCTTATTCTGGAGTTGCGGAAAATGATTACGTCATTGCTACCCAAACTACTCGTGTAACGGAGGAACGAGGACTACAATAAAAGCTATGCTTTGCGATAACAGTATAATCCTCCTCTTACCAAACAATAAAAAAGCGTTCTCTGTTAATTTGTGCATTACGCTCTCAACTAGTTCCTATGTTAGCAGATTTGAGTTATCATTATAATATGGACGCCCGGCATAAAAACAAAAATCTTCTTATTCAATCCAGTAAAATGTCAATTTTGCGATACTGCAAATAATATACAAGTAGTTCTGGGAAGAACTAATCCGCCTACTTTCCTTTCAATACAGTTTTAATATATAACAAGAATATACACAGGATTCCCGTGACACAGAAGTGCTTTTCTTGAAATTCGTCGCAGTATAATCGTATACTAATGTATTAGGTAACATTGAAACCAGAAAATTATTTTTCCTTATATTGTGGTAGCCCTGCTTTTTTATCCGTTCTAAACATATTCATCTCGTTTTTCCATTCTATATTCGCCCTACACGAAATTTCTTTTAAAACTGTTCAGTCAATACCTTTCAAATTCATAGTTACAGAAAAATCCCAACCTTGATATTATGGTAGCCCTGTTTAGTCGACTCGGTTAAAATATAATATATTGGTTATTTATTGGTTATTGAAGATTAAATATACTATATTTGGTTAAAATCCATTAGTTCAGTTCTCTATAAATACGTGTAAAAGAAATATTATTTAACTTTTTACTGTGGTAGCTCTGCTCCTTAGTTCCGCTTTCATTATGATATGCTGTACAAATCTTTATACACAATGTAATTGATATCCGTTCAGCCAAATCCTTCAAAATCCTTAATTACTGAAAGAGTTTGTTTGGCTGATTCGGGTTAAATATGCTAATATGGTTTTGTATATAAGCGTATATTATAAGTATTAAATTTGGTTAAAATGAATGTGGACAGTTCAACACAAATAAGTGTAAAAATAATATTTTTCCTTGTATTGTGGCAGCCCTGCTTTCTATATCTATACTAAACATTCTGCTTTTGTTATTTTATGTTCATGCCTACTTCATACAAAATTTTGTTTAAATCGCTTGAGCCAATTCCTTTTAAATTCATAATTACCGAAAAGTTTAACTTTGCAATTGTGGCATCCCTGCAGAGTGGATCTGGTTCAAATATGTCATTTTGGTCATTCAATTATGTGAATATTCTATGTACCAAATTTGGTTGAAATCGATTCAGCCAATTCTTCTCTGATATATGCGTACGGACGGACATAGAGCGTGATTATGTATAGGTTATGGTGATAAAGGTTAGCGTTTCTAATTACGTATTAACCTGAAACTTTTTGCCATGGTATCAAAATAAATAAAAACTTGATTAAATACATTTATAGAACCAAAGAATACCTAACAGAAATAACATTCATGCTCCTACCATCAATTTTAAATACATGTCATATAAATCTACAAATTTGTTTTTAACGCAGAAGTTTTACACTTTCTTGGGCGAAAATCTTTCGTCCTCAAGGGAAAACGCATTATTACCGTTTTCGCGAAATAATTATGCACATGAAACTGAATTAAACGGGAAAAGAGGAAAAGTTGTGAATTTGTTTTTAGAAGGATTTTCTCCAAAGAATATTCAACTTACTTTTAAATTTACATGTATATGGCCGAAGTTGTGTGAATTATATTTAAAAACGAAACTGAATGTTGAACTACAATTAAAGTACATTCGATAAAACCAACCAACAGAGAAATCCAAACTGATACATTGGTGAAGAAGTACTGTCACTGAGGGAGAGAGAGGGTGGGAAAGAGGGAGAGAGAGTGAGCCAGAGAGACAGTGGGAGCCGGGAGAGTGAGAGGGAGGAAGAATGGGAGCGAGAGATGGAGTGAAAGAGGGAAGGAGGGGGAAAAAATAAATTTTGAATTAACAGCATTTGTACTATATGTTTAGTAGATTATCTTTCATTCTAACAAAAGTTTATATTTTACAAAGAATTTCAGTCTTTCGATTTAAGACAAACAAAAATATACATAAGTACAATAAATTTAATGTAACAATTACCAGCAATGAAAGGCATATGCGAAAATTTAAGTGAGCTAAGAAAATAGACGAGGTTTATAGGTACAGTCCGCCTATGGGCAACATTTCAAATCTACAGCGAATCTGGTCGTTTATACAAGATGTTATTTATGTGGTTTCGGAGAATATGGATAATCCTTACCGTATGCAGCGTGAACGATCCAGAGACGCGATCTTCTCACGAATTCAGCGAGTGCTAATCGCGAAATCTCCGGCACGAATGAAAACCATCGCCATTCAGCAAAAGGTATTCGAGCAATTCCCCCGCACGAAGCATAACTTTCAGGTTACAAGCAAGCCTCCCAATCCGAAGGCAAAACGGAACCTTCGGAGCCAAAGGATATTTTCTTCCCGGGCTACATTCTTATCGCTCGTTTTTAACACATGCACGATAAGATCTAGAAGTAAAAAAATATTCCTTTGGTCGAGCGATGCTTATCGACTTGTTCTTTCGCTTTATGCGTAAACGTCTCTCGTCATACGCGTGACAGATCTTCGTGACATAACACGCACGCACACACTTTAGACTCCCTGGCCACTTGTTTCTCAATGATCTCGCGAGGATTTTTAAATGTCAACATGTTTCCAAGGAACTTGCCCTACGCCGAAGTTTCGCAAACAAGACTTTCTTTCCGAAGCGATCGATGCAAAGACACGGACAGAGTGAGATGGATGATTAAGAGGTTCTAAAACACATCTCCATTCCCCTGCACCTTATATTGATTCGAATTGATTTAATTTCTATGGCCATGCGCACGACGCTGATCATCTTATTCTCCCCCTCTGGGAACGAAAGCGGCGGTTAATACTGCGTCGACAACGCGCGTTCCCCGCGCCTCTTTCTAACTCGCTCTTATCACCTACCACCCTCTCGAGCACTTATCGAAACAGCCCGCAAGATGTCACCTTACTCTACCGACAGATGGACCCGCGATCGCTAGGCGACGAAACCTCGCGACAGCAAACGATATCATAGATCGCAGAGGTAAAAATAGAGCAATATTTTTTCTACGTGCGTGAGAAGGAAAATCGCATAAAGAAGGACGAGGGAAGTGATCGGGATTAATCGTAGTTGCTGGATTTCCACAAATTAGTCGGCGAAGAGGGATTTTAAAGAGTAACTTGAATATTCAAATAACTCAAATTTCACATATATCAGCTTAAATAATTTACATGTACTTAGTCAATTAAAATAACAACGAAATCAGAGAATAATAATTTTATCATAACATTGGACTAAATTATTATTTTCGAAGCATCAAATAATTTAGCGCAGCAATAGAAAAAGGCGATGCGGCACAATAATAATGAAGCCTTTTTCAGATTAGAAATTTCATCTCCAAAATAGTCTACAAATAGATTTTCCGAGATAGTGATAAATAAAAAATAACTTTATTTTTACATCCAAGTTTTCGGCAAGGATTTGAAATTTTTACACCTTATTATGTTAAGTTATTTTGACATACGTTAACTTAAATTTCCGACGAAAAGTTAGAAAATATTCTTGAGCGATATTTATGTACACTTCCACTGACCTAACGGACATAAAAACTCATACGCGCCATTACAGAGAGTTTTACGAAGAACCGTGGCCTTAAATTCAATATTTTGATGTTGCTGCATAGACATTATGCGTGACAGTTCTCCTACAACGAGAAACACTGGATTAGGACGCACGTTGTCATAACCGATAAAATAATCCCATATCTAAATGCGTGCGAGTGATATCGACGTGGAAATCCATCTCGAGGGACATCGATTCACGTTTTTTTTACGGCAATCACGATCGAACATTAGGGAGTGGTCCAACATTGCAATGACGCTTCGATAGGACGCGAGAGATTCAAGTCCACGAGACACCGACGGCATTTTTACAACCCGCGGATTACGTCACATTAGTGCAGTGACGTCACCACGACACCCCATAAACCGTTTTAAGAGAGAGAGCTGCCAAAGGGTCTTTATTTTTAAATGCGGCGAATATTCGGAGAGGAGAGGGGAGAGAAATGCTGGGGAATATCGGGAGAGAGCAAAAGGACCGCAGAAAAGAGCTCTCTCTCTCTCTCTTCCTCTTCACATTCCATTCGTCGCAACCACAGCGAAAAAAGCGAAGGAGGTGTTAAGATTTTATTGCCTCCGTCTACAACGGTCCTTCAATTGCCGTCCAATAAAATCATAGCCCGGTAATAACAACCGAACTCCTTCAAATGATGATGCTCGATTACGCCCCGGGGAAAAATAATTTTCCTTAAAGAAATGTTGGGAAATTTACGGACCTGCACTTGTTACGATGTCGCCAAATCGATATACAACAAAAGTGGAGTTTAACGTAGATAAACAGCAAGGAGGTGAGACCGTTGAGAATCCAGAGATGTAAAGATCCTTTTAAAACACGGCTCGTTGATAAAATAAACTATCATAATGAATGCCAGGTTAGTGCATAAATAACCAAAAAACCCACATTACTTTTAAGAACTCGCAGTAAATCATCTACATATAAAAAAAAACTGATAATATACAATCCGGTTGTAGTGATTATTATAAAGACTTGGAAGATTCCCGTTGAAATTCAACGGGAAAGTTTTTCTAATGAAATTTCGTGGATAGATGCGACGCGAAGCTATTATCCAAGTCAATGGTACCCAATTACACGAAACCGGTAACAATGCTAATCACTAAGAATGCGTCGAATTCTCGATTTAAAAAGTGATCTGTTGATCAATTCGACGCGTATTCAAAAATCGATAGCAGGAAAACAAACTTTTGTTTCTTTATGCGTTCGTAGTGTCAAGCCTTGAACTCCTACCATGATTCTAAGTAATTTTAATATGCAAATAACTAATGTTTTACATTCAAATGTATTCCTTCTCGTAAATAACGCAACGAATGTTGTTTACATTCGTTGCTATGAAAATCATTTCCCTCTCCTTCCATCTCTCTCTCACTCTCTCGTATCAAAAGCATTCAAAGCATCCATAAGGATGGAAATAATAGGATTTCAATGGGTTGGCAAGGAAACATCCCGTTAAAATGGCAAGATTTCCTCAAAATATGTGAATTAAACGTTTAACATGAGGAATTTCGAACTGTAGGCGAAAAAAGATGAACAGAATAAGAAACTTCAGAATTATTCCTTTAAAATGAGACAGATCCAAAGATCGTAGGTTAATTTTTTCTAATTTAGATCTCAAAAAGAATAAAAGTCTGCAAGTTGAAAAAATCGATTTTTACGTGTCATTTTATGGGAAAAGGAAATGACTTCCTTGCAGTCGAACCCAGGACATTTTTCGAGATTTTTTTCGTCATCACCTTAAAATATGCGAATTTAGTATTCCTGCCAAATTAAAAATATATATATCCATATTTTATCGAGTTATTCGCATTTTTATAGCGTCACAGAGGGAGTCACAAAGGGACAGAAGTAGTCTTTTATAGATTTCAGATTGCAATCGATGAATAGTGTATTAATCTGTCAATAGTTAAAGTTGTTTTTTTTTTAAGATATGACGTCGAATTGGAAAACGATGCGCGAGTTGCGATTTTCCCATGTTATGATTAAGAACACAGTAACCGAACATGCAGATGACATTACCTCGAAATGTAACCAATGACCGATAGCTTCTCGGTGCATTTAACTTGATACCATCTGCAATCTACCTCTTGTAACGCACTGGCTCAAATGCAAATATAAGATATGAGAGAAAGTAGCCAAACATTGCCTCATCTGGATCATCTCCGAATCGTCTGCAAGATGAGCTTTTTTGTGCCAATTGGTAACCTTCGGACTAAAACCATAAAAAATACTCAATCGCCGAGAAAATAACATCGTGATATTTTTCCCTTTTAACCATCAACTCGTTAATATACGCCTCCGTTTTTTTTAAAGGAAGCCCGTGGAATCATTTAACCCGTCGACTCCATTTATCCTTATAGTCCGCAGGATTGAATGATTGAAGAACCGCGATTAATCTCATCGAGGCAGCTTAAGCAAGTGATAAACTATTCCTCGAGCATCGATAAACAAACAGCTGAAGCCGGATGAATTAAAAAAGAAACATTTTTAGGAAGTGTAGCTCCTGCCGAAGCCAGTAAACGTAATAATCGACCGAAATTAAAATTAACCCGAAACTAGAGGAAAGGATCGAGGCACAAATATTTTATGGGCCATTTTTTATTCGATTCCATACATTCAATTACATGCGTAAGATTGCCTCAAAGAGATATAAGGGGCAAATTAAGCATATGGCACGGGTTTACGAAATTACTGCGATCGATTGATTCGCTGGGCGGATCGGACTAGAAATCTCCTCGAGCAAACAAATGCAATTCAAGGGAAAAACCGTTCGAAAAATTTTCATAATCATCCGCCGAATCATGAGAGGACGTTGGAGGTGTCGTGGCGGCTGACGCCCACGGCCGAAGCTATCGATCGAAATACAGAGTGAAGTGTCCAGAAAAAGTGGGAAGGACAGATAGCTCAAGTTCTTTTTTTCGTCACAAGACGTTGCTATATAATTGCACAACTAATAATTGTATAATAGCTAATTTACATAAGAGTTATGGTATAGACTGCAGCAGGTCTATATAAGAACGCAATGCAAACATTTAATAAATAATGCCAAATGGACGGAGAAAAAGTTATTAGGCCAACGGTATAGTATCCTAAACTACAACTAAAAATATTGGAAATTGCGTTTTTATATCTACACGGCCCAAAATATTTATCGTCACTACTCTGTTTTAGAGAAATGGGAAACATTAAAATGACAATTCTATATTTAATTTGTTAGATATAACCTCTAGGAAGTTATCCAGCAAAGTATTAATAAGCTTCCAAATTAAAGTCGACATCTCAGGACAATATCCAAAACATTTTGTGCGACACTGTCTAGAGGATATATTTCTGCACGAGTTTGGTCTCCGTTATCCTCGTTGTCATAACTCTCAAGAGAAACATCTTTTCCGTTTTAAAGCTACGAATTCCATATAAAGGACAAATATTTTTTATTAGTTTACGAAACAAACGCCTCTGTGATAGGCAGTTCCTCTCTCTCTATTTCCCTTTCCCCGCGCCACTTCCGTTATCTCTCGCTGCTTAAGCCCCCCGCAGGTACATTACAGCTTCCTCCTTATCACACCTCTGGCAACCTGATAGGGAGACTTAAGCCGGTAGCCAGGCAACGGCAGCGATACGGGCTTTACACATACGCCAACTCGCATTCTTTTGTTTATTTGCTCGCGATTAGGAAATAAGGAGCAGCGCCACAATTATGGCCATGTTTCATCACCCACTGCTCCGCCATGAGAAAAAACCACGAAAGTCGGGTTTGGATTTTTAGATTTAGGTTAAACGAGATAATATCCCCACATTTACCATACAACGAATTAGGGTGAGTAATTATGATTGTCTTTAAATTAGGAGTCGTGGGTTCGAAACAAGTTTTTTGCAGCGTAAGCATCTGGTTTTCTAGCGTCTACCGGCAAGTACAGGATCTTATAATCGAGAAAAGTTTTCAACATACCTCGAAAGACCAGAAACATCTAACACAACTGGAAATTACATTAATAATGCCTTGTGCATATTAAGTCCCGGGCGACTGAAGGAATAGCCATAAGTAAAAATGTATAATTCGATGGTTCAAAAGTTTATCACCGACGGAAATCGAAAATGCGTGTATTCCGACAATCTAAAGCTGTAATCTAGTATACAGAGTCGGTCCATAAAAATATCATTTCCTCAAAATATTTACTTTCCGCATCACGTGATCGAGATTAATATGTTTTTTTAAACTCGGAATTTCTCTGCAAACTACTCGTCTATTGTACTCGTTCATTCAATCACGAAGGAAATTTATATGGGACCAAATTAAATCCTCTACGATCGCTCTCGTGTTATAAATTACTTAAAGCACAAAAATAGAAACAACCAAAACCTTGAATTCTGCAATTCAAAATATCCTAAACATTTTTCTATTCTAACATTAGAAAAATATTTTCCCGAATAATTTCGCAGAAAACAAAACGCGTACAGCTCCCAGAGGCGCACGAGTCGCCACCGAAGCCATCGTTTCCTCCACCAAAAGGAATTGCGCATAGGATTGGAAGCAAGGCGCAAAAAAGCTTATGATATCCCATACAACGCTTTTATCCCACTCAACTCTTAGAGCCAACTCCGCCCCGCTGAAAGAATTACAACGTCCTCTATTCCATAGCCCATCTAATCTATCCTCCTCCTCTTTCACCCTTTCCTCCCTCCGCGTCGTCTCACCCTCCCTCTCTGGGAGAGAAAGAGAGACACTCGGCACACACACATCGTCCGCATCATACAGAGGATAATCCCCGTCCCGAAACACGAAACTTCCATCTCCCGTAACCATGGCACCGCAAGCGAGAGGAGTACCACACCAATTCCCTCTTCCGTCGCCGCACACGATGGACCACCCACGCTCACTCTGGGAGGAGGAGGGAGAGATGGAGGATGGAAAAAGAGACAGGGGGAAGGGAGCGGGAGGAAAAGGGCGTATCCGCGATTACAAGGAAGGGGTGAAAGAGAGAGAGAGAGAGCGAATTGCGGCGTAGGAGAGAGAGATAGAGGGGGAGGGAAGGTGGGCATACAAAAACACTACCCTCAAAGCGTGTCTCGAGAGCGTTTAAATCAGCCCGAGACAAGTGGAAATAGGCGTAAGCCATTTACCACCCTCTTCCCTACACGCCGCGTGAGAGGAGGTCCCGGCATCTCGCGGAGATATTCTCATTTTCGTCCAGAATTTCTCCTTTCTCTCTCTTTCACCCTCACGCGCACACACTGATATGAGTTGTTGGGTGTCGGTTGGAGAGCTAACTTCCGGGTGTCGGTGGTTAATTAGTTACCCGCCCCTCCCCCGCGTCCGAACATAATTCGTGTCCCCGAGGCCGCGTTGTCATTTTTGCGAAAATTTCAACAACGCCAAAAATGTTCGCCAACGACATTCCGCGCGAACTCATTCGGTCGAACAATACGAACTTATCATCGCCTGTCATTTTAAAATAAAAAGAGCTGTCAAAAATTTCGCTGTTTTTCTCTTTTCCTATTACAGTCAAATTTATCCTAGACAAATTACGTCGCGAAGAAAAGTCCAATTATCTCTGGTAAATAACACAATAACTCTTTTTAACAAAATGCAATGGCCGAGATTTAGAAAATCAGATTAAGCAGCAGTTTATAAATGTAAAATCGCTGAGTTAACAAAAACGAATCTTTTCATCTCAAATGCGAAGAAAAACCTGACCAGAGCGACGGCGAGCATCAAATGTCTTTTTTCGTAAAACTAAGTGCATATTACAACGAAAAAGTTTTAAAGAGACAAAGTTACGTCCCCGCTTAAAATAGTTTAAATTTGCTCATCAGAGAGACTACTTTCGGGCCGTACTTCGTTGAAAACTTCTCGAGCAATGTTCACCGAAACCTTAACAACTCCCTTCGGGGTCACCGTTAAAAACCCGCTGTAATGACAATTTCTCCGAAATGCACATCCAAAAGCCGCGTACGGCGAAAATACATAAAAATACGCCTTCGCGTGACCTCGGCGGTTACCTTACCCACCCTTCCCTTCTCTCATTTTAAAAACCCTCCCCTTTTTAACCTCCCCAAAACCGCCCCTTAAAACCCTTCCTCGCCCCCTTTCTTCTCTCCTCTCGCCAACACCCCTTCCGGTGCACCCCTTAAACATTGGTTGTCAAGCCCCTTGTCACCCACGCCGTCACGCGTCCCTCTTCGTCTCACCGTTCCACGAAAAAAATTCTTTTTCGCTCACTGCATGGGGTTGGAAGGAATGGAGGGAGGGAGACGGAGAGAGAGGGAGGGTGGAGGTACCCTTGCAGCCAACACGGTGCCGTGTCCAATTCCCTCCTCCACCACTTCGAATGTCCCCACGGATTGCCATACGACCTCCGTCTCGGCCGACCAACAACAGCGCCCGCTACTGCACTCTTCCCTTCTCTCCCCACATTCACCTCCCCCCCCCCCCCCGTTATATGCCACTTTCGAAACGTCGACCCAAAAGGCAAACCGTGGAAATAAAGAGAGGGAGAACGAGAGAGCGAGAGGGAGGCTTTATAGGAGAACGGATGAACAGGCGTTTACTTCGGTTACGTCAACACGCAAGAGTGCATCGGAATAATGACGCCTCCCCCTCCACTCTTGCCTCGATTGTTGCGTTCCCGTGGCTGTCGAAAGTGGGGTGGAGGGAGGTTGAGGAGGGGAGGTTTGGGAGGGGGGGAGGTTGGGGGGAGGCGAGAGCCGCCTCTCGCTCGGAGCGATCGCGTCGTAAGGGGCGGGGAGAGGGGACGGAGGTTCGACTCCCGGAGACGAGGGAAAGCACTCCGGAGGAAGAAAAGAAAAATGTTTTCTATCGTCTGGGCGGCGGTGGTGTTGGGGTGGAGGGGGGGAAGGGGAGGAGTGAGTGGGCGCCGCCAAACTCTCGATCAGGCTAGACCGAGCGGAGAGTCCTTGCGCCGCTTCGGAGACCGATAAAAATAAGGAGTCGCTCAGGGCGAGCGCATTTCCATATCCTGGAAATGCAAATATTGTATACATGCCCGCGACGCTGCTCGAAGTCGGTCTCAAAAACGGTGGGATTAGAAGATGGGATTTTCCCCTCCGCGGACCCTGGGTTCGATTTTCCTGGGAGGCGGATTGCATCCGACCGACCCGATTTCTACTTTCGTATCTAGGACTTCCTCAGCGACAAATCCCGACGAAAATGGATTTTCAAGAAGTGATTTCCTTAAAGCAATGCGCAGGAGAGAATTATATATGGCGATATCGCTGAACACTTTAGCCGGCAGTTTTAACTGCATGGATGGAATATCTTCCTCAAAGTAATAAGGTCGCGCGTTCGAATTTCGTTCCCTGGACATGGACAGGTTTGGTTCCTATGTTAAATCTTTAACTATCTCACAGTTATTTGCCTAAAGGCTGTAACTGAGTGATGAATGAACGTGCGGGAAAGAGGCGTTTCCTCGATGTGTGATTCGCGACGATTGTGTAGTATCCTAAATCCCCTTCCTTCCTTTCTCCCAGGGTTGCGCGGCGTGTGAGACCTACAAAAATTCATTGCAGAATGATAATTGCTATCAGATGAAGGGCCAGCAATAGGCAAACCAGGTAATTGCCTCGGGCGAAATATGGTTACATTTTTACAATGTAATATTTTTTCTATATTACAATGCACAAAAAATTAAATTTAGTAAATGTAAATATAACATTTTCTGTGAATTAAAAAAGCTATTTTCGAAGAGCGCCATTTAACCTCTTGCCTAAGGCGCCAAAATACCTTGAGCCGGCCTCGACTAGAGGCTATATAGTCGAACGTGATTTAAAAAGGGAGAAAAGTTCTGGATGCGACTTCAACATTTTTTTCGGAGACAGCGAAGAATTGCAGGTTCACCATTCACTCCCCACCGTTGAGAGTAAGAAATGGCTTTGAAAGAAGAGAACTCGGAGGGCTAACGAGGGAAAGCATAAACTCATGGGTTGGGCAGGCAACATCTTATCCCAGAGGCTCTCTCTGTCTCTTTCACACGCTGTGGGCACAACGACATGTAATATCCGTTACTCCCCGGTGGTCGAAATTGGAAACGAATGGCAGATCTAGCCTCAACCAGACTCGAGCATTAGCGCTTTGACATGAAGATCGAACCGTAAAACGATTTGCTAAACAAAAAACCAAGACAAGCGCGCTTGCGGCCACAACGTTGACGCGCGTGGCGATAATTCACCTCCGGGGGTAAGAAGAGAACGAACACGAGAGCTATTATTATGGCTAAAATTAAAAACCACACGGACAACCGTCGTAACACAACTCATCGGAGGAAATAGATTAATTCAGGCAACTATAATTATTATAATCCTGCTAAGTAACTCCCATAAAAGTTGGCAATTTTCATTCCACCGTATAAATATTTATGTAAATGATTTCCCAAAATGAATATACCAAAAACAAAGTCGAATATTTTTCAATTATTTGAGATAAAAATCATTCAAAATAAAATAATTTATGAAAGGTATAAAGTTTTATATACGTTAATAATCGTTTTTACATATTTTTTTAATTAAAGAACTTCTCATTAAGTGTTGTACCAATGATATAATGATATAACGATAAAATGAATGCAGAAGTTGATTAATAAACTTGTATGAAATTTTCAAGCTTTCAAAGATTATTCTGAAACACCCCGAGTTTAATCTTTAAACCCTACTCATGGTAAAAATTATTTTATGTAACCAGAGGATATAGATGCACCCGAGGCAAACAGCATTATAATTCCCAGCAAAACATTCTATCTGAAACTTGTCAGTGTGTTATAATAGTATAAGAGTATTCGGAATGCCAGAATGTTTTAATTTGAAGAAGACTTGTTTGAACATTCTGGGTCGGCAAGATACTGCCTCCTGGTTAAGAAACAGAAACTCGATCGTATCGTGGAGTGCACCAGAATCCCGGGTGAGATTTAAGGGTTAATAAATAACAAAACAACTTGACGAAGACGCTTGGACCTTAGAAGCTGACTGCCGGCGATAGAACTTCATTCCGTTTGTACCTCGGGTGAAGGCTTCCAATGCAAACCGATCTGAAATATAAATGCCTATAATCATCTCACATTCGCAATCGCGAGGATAACGACACATCCGAGTCAAGTATCCGAAAAGGGAGGAAAGCAGGGGGAGAGAACGAGAACGACCGTCGCGAGAAGAGACACGCATCACGGTGCGTGTACGCCTATCCGACGAGTTCTCCCCAAAAAACTCGCCAAAAAATCTGAGGTGGCCACCACATGACTTGCTCCGTACCTGTAATATTACTAAAAATTCCAAATAGGTTACATAATAATAAATATTTTAAGGAACTGCGAGAACTAAGCGTAAATTGTTTACAATAGTCGCCGATAGATGCTGTGGTGGTGGCAGCTAAAGAAATAGTTTTTAAAATATCTTTTAATCAATGGATTATATGGGAAAATGCTTCAAACAAACATTGTAGAAAATTGCATTTACTACAACTTTTATTCCAGTACTTTTTTATATTTATCAAATACTAAATCAAATAAAAAAACGGATGGGACATGAGTAAACACCCACTTCCGGTTGACTGATTTTTACCAAACACTAATCAGTTATTTTCCCTTTAACAAAAAATGTCATTTTGGGTTGATCCGATTAATAGTTTTTGAGTTAGAGCACCCACAAAATCCCGGTCAGGCACACAGACATCATCGAGAAAATAGTCCAAACGTGTTCAGGGGACCTTAAGACATGTATTTCTGTTGACATCTCGAATTCGATTTTTTCATGAAAACAGTACTTTCTCTATACTACGTATATGGATAAAATAATAGAAGAGGCACTGAAAGTAAAGAATGTACTCCCCGAAGTGCTTAGGGGAACGGTGACCGTGGTTCCCGAAAGTGTGGTATGGATTCCGAATTCTCTCCGCTGTTCCCGCCATTACCCTCCTCTCACAAAACTCTCGCTCAGCCTTTTTCCCTGTTCTTCACACGACACCTATCACCCATTAACAAACCGCCCTCCACTCCTCTCTCTCTCCTTCCTCCCTCCCTTTCTCTACTCCTGTTCTCCCTAACCACGGACGCCAGCGGAACCATTAAAAATGCATCGCCGCGGTGGTATACATTAGGTTCGGAAATGGGGAGAGAGAGCGAGGGAATGGGAGAGAGCAAGAGAGAGCGATATAGGGAGGAAGTGACGGCGGCAGGGGAGAAGGAAAGGGATAAGAAAGATATCAGCGGGGGAGAAGAGGAAGGAAAGGGAGAGAGAGAGAATCAACAAAAGAGGAAGAGGGAACGATATGGCGGGGAATGGAAGGGGAGATAAAGAGATCGAATGGGCGGAAGGAGGATAGGGAGCGTAGGGAAGAATATAGAGGACGATGCAGCAGAAAAGAAGATAATAGGAAGAAAATATAAGAGGGAATGTGGCTGCGAGAGCAAAGGACCAGGGAAGAAACGGACAGAGGATGAGGGAAACGAAATCAGTAGCTCGTTTGAAGAAGCACGGAATTAATAATCTTACAAGACTAGCCAAGCCAAAAATTCTTGATATAGTGGACGCCATTTAATGTGATCACATTGGGGTTTATTACGTTGATAAAATTAAGCGGCTGATAATAATAAACGGCAGACGGGCATTTTTATTTTGAATTTTGCATTTGATTACAATAGGGGGCTGCTAACAATAATGCGTGGCATTAATAAATGTCATCTACTGTATAACAAACGACGAAATCAGATGGAGCAACTAAGGCCTCATCAAGAGAATTTAAAAACGAGCCAACAAAGAACATAGCTCGTGGAAAAGTAGCACCCGAGGCCTTCTGGTCATAAAACCAACGCACATAAATAGTCTGCCAAGAATAATGCTAATGAATTTATACAGGATCATTTCTACAAATGAAAAGCAAAAATAAGTAAGGAAAGAGGAACACGACTTGCTATGGGAGGAAGAGAGAAAATCGAAGGAGAAGAGCGGATTACCGAACTTGGGGAAGAAAATAAAGATGAGGGCAGGCGTACACAAGGGAAGGACGTTAACGGGAACCTAGTTTTTTAATCATATTCCGGCTGCATATTAGTTTTCTCCTTCGCGGTGAATATAACCGCCGCTCTCCCATCCTGTGGCCAGAGTAGAGGGAGAAAGGACGAAAGATCCCAGGCACCCTTTACCTCATTCTATAACACGAGAAAAACTTCCACACTTGGTGGCTTATCCCATGCTCCGGTCGCTTCATGCAGCGGAACGAAAGAGAGAGGCAATCACGTGACTAAAATTGATATTTTAGCAGAATGGATTTAAATCTCACATGTTCGGACTTTTAATTAAAAAACTTCTCTGTATATCGAGATATCTCGAGTGAGCAATGGATTTTTTTGGGGGAGCGCAGTCGAAAAATCGAGTTTTTATTTCGCCAGCTGTGAAGCAAACGTAGAAGTTCATGAGTGAGCTAGGAAACTTTTAAAGTACTGCGGTTGAAATCGCCTCGCTGCGCTAGAAGTAAACGGTACCATACGTGATATAACCAACTTACGAAAATTTGAATTCATTCAAAAGAATAATTTATAGAGAAAAAAGTTATAATTTGAGGAAGTGGTGCCCAAACTACGACCCACCGTAAGTTTAACAATTAAAGGATACGATGTAACGTAAAATAAAAATAGAAATTAAAAAAAAAACAATGCATTTAGTCTTTTCCTCTCCACTCTAATAATAGATAAATACATTAAAAACAAAACGGGTAATCCCTTCAACCTAACCCTTTAGTTCCCTTCACACATTCATCAATCGCATTTTCGACAGCGCTTGGCCCGCCATGAGTTCGGAAATGGCGCTGCGTGGCCCTCGAGCCGAAAAATTTGGCCACCACTCATTTAAGGCTCCGCGAACTGAATCATTACCAATCAGGGCAACAAACACGTCTCACCGCTTCTATTCTAGAACGGCAGATGAGGTACGGATTCACACAGACCTCTAAAATATAGAAATAACACGAATTTTCCGCCAGTTGTTCGTGCTTAGGCGATCGAACGATCGCGAAGCGTGGATCTCGGGAGCGTGGCCGGAACCACTATCCTCTCCTCGGTCTGGGAGCGCCGAAATTACGGTTAAGAGAGCATGCGCGCGTGCGCGTGACATCAGCCTCGGTTAGGCGTGTATCTTCCTCCTCCCTTACGACCTCTTCCTCTCCTCCCCCGATGTCTCCCGACCACTTACCTCCTCCCCCACTCCTTTTAACCAGCCCTTCACTCACACTCCCAAAGACACCGTGCCCTTTTCCATACCACCCTGACGTACGTACATGCGCCTCGGCTGAAAACGCGTCTCATAAATACATTAGCATACCGTCGCTCTCTCCGTCTCCCTTCCTCTATCTCCTCACTCTCCTTTCCGCCCCTAAATATCTCTCCCTCGCTATGCATCCATTCCCCCGGCGTGCCCATCTCTCTCCCCTTTCCATCCAGATCGCCCCGTACGGCCTTGCCTTAAGCCACCCCGACCCCATCCTTGTCCTCGACGCACATACACACGTGCGCGCGCACACACACACACTGATCCGTGAGCGCAGGATTCGGGATGATTCGGTGCGGGATTATGACAAAAAGAAGCTGAGATATGGGTAAAAAACGATGAGGTAGATTCTTACATGAGGGTTTTTTTGTACCGAGCATACAAAATTACTACGCTTTACAAGCCACGCCACAGCGCCTAGGATAGTACATGATGGCAAAATATTTCTAAGGTTTTTCGTTACACGAGTCTGAGCAATGTCTTCTACTATCTGCCCAATATGTCTCTAGATGTACCTAGAACTCAACTTGATCAGTTCAGACGTATTGAATATGTACTTGCCATTGGCTCGGCGCAAGTATCTTCCACAGCTATAAAACTTATAGAAAGCAGTTCCCATTTTTAACTAATAAAGCATTCATTCCAATGCTAAACTCAACGATAGATGAGTGGGCAATGGGGACACGTGCATTACTAAAGCGCCTTGAAATTAAAAGTTATATAATTCACCCATTGATCACTCGTCGAAACCGGTCGTATAACTTGAATTTGTAAAAAATCGTACAAAGCTTAGAAAATCGTGTGCAATTTGTTTTATTTCGAACCACACCCAATTCTATATTACAGGGGATAATTAATCACTTATTTGAAGAAGGAAAAATATGAGTACGGTAATTAATTTCTGGAAATGCACAGCATTTTTATGGAAGTAATTTTGATATTTCTTTTTTCCATATCTTGGCCACGTTTATTAAAGATAGAAACCACCTTATCGTATGAGATGTAGATTATCACTCTACAAAAACTATTCCTCGCCATAGAAAACGTTCAAGAAAGAACAGAAATGAAAACGACACAAACGTATAAACTTAACAACACACACCCAAGTCGGTAAGGAGGCGATTGCAGAAGTAAGGTTAACGTGCGCTTCAATTAAAACCTGGCACTGTTTTGCTCTGGACGGCTAGGCGCCCTAAAGGGTCAATCATTCTGACCAATGGCTAACCGACGCTACGCGCAAACACGCGTGTCAACCGGGAGGTCGCAAGAGGGATAAATATACATATTTACACCCGGGGGAGGCAGCCACCCACGCCGAACGCATATATCGTGTCATTTCGAGAGTTACATGCGAGGGCAAGCTTCACGTATCTTAGGCGCCAAAATGACTCCACATTAATCAACAGGGCAGACCCCTTTCAAGAAGCGAATCCGCATAAAAGCTCATTCTTGGGTTAATTTTTGCATTCTCTTGAAAATTATTGATCTTCAAACGCGTTTTGTGCAGTCCAGTCGCTTCTCAGCACCATAGAATACTTATCAGGGAAAAGGCGTTTGCATTAAATTAACATCCGTAATTTTTATTCGTGCATAACCTCATTGGTATCAAGTAAACAAAATAATTATATCGATATGACCAAGAAGTTAAAAATAAAGAATAGCGCGGTTTAGCAATCAAATAATTTATAACAGCAAATTAGGTTCAGTTTACTCTCCGAAGCAAGAAATGGGTCTGTGAAAAGGGCTCCATCTTCAGGACACGACGAATATTTTGGAACGTCTCGAAAGTTAAAGACAAAAAATGAAAATGACATTTTGTGGCTGATTACTGGCAGGCAAATTTGCTTCAAACGATTCATTTCACCACTTTCAAGTCGTTTCAAAAATATAAAATTTAGATATAAGTAATGAAGCCGCACACGATAAAGTTGGTAAGGTCAAATTCCCTCAGCCAATCAATATCATTCGCAAATAGACATCCTTTTTGTAGCTCTAGAATTTTTCTCAGAAAGGAAATGATTGAATCCCTCGGGTTACAAAACCTTTCAAGCGACTCTCTGATTTTAAGACACCCAACATCGTAGAAAAGAAGCAGATCCTCTAAATCTAGAATTGTGAAATAGCAACTGTTCAAAGGACGAAGCAATTTGTACAGTCATCAATGTTTCTCGATGAATAATGCTATGATATTTACATGACTCTCTGTTTAACAAGAGTGGAAAGATGCACGCATCATGCGCGCATACATGCGAGGCAGAGGCATTCTTTAAGATTTATGCAATCACGTCAAAAAAGATAAATATTAATGGCTTAGTATAATGTCTACGAACTGAAAAATGATATGCCAGTAGTAATACCATGGAAATATCGAATTTTTGATTCACCGACTAATTTCCTAACAATTGCAATTCATAAAACAATGGACAATTATTTAAAACTTATCTCACTCGAATAGTAGTAATGTAATCTTTATGTTCACGTTCATTCCTTCGTCGTAAATTACCCATTTCTTTTCACTTAGGTAGATATACGTACAGAAAATAGACGTATTTACGTTCATTTCTTCGTCGTAGGTTATCCGTTTCCCTTCATTTACTAAATGTTTTGATCGCAGGAAAGAAAATAAAACGTAATTAGGTATTTACAGCAGATATTGTTTACTTCCGTTGCCACGAAGATTGTTTTCGTTGACAGCAATAAAAAACACGGGGAAAAATTTCTAATTGTAAGTTCCAAGTGCGTTAGGACTTCCTCATTTGATTTTCTGGAAATCGACTACTACTTCGATAAAAATGTACTGAAAAAAACATACGCTGGAATAAAGCGATCTGAAGATCCTACGTAGACAGGCATATGCTGTAATGTTGGGAACAATTTTGAAACGAGAAAAAAGTCTGCTATGACGGGGAATCGAACCCGGATCTTCCACTTTGCGGGCAGATATTCTGCCACTGAACTATCGTAGCTAGATCAATTTTCTCGTTGAGAATTATTCCCAACATTACAGCTTATGCCTGTCTGCATAGGATCTTCAGATCGCTTTATTCCATCAATTTCTTGCTTGGCAATCTCACCATTTGAGAGGGAGGAGTTTTCTTCGATGTATCTCTTCGAAGACATCCGTTGGGACAGTTTGATACTAGCTTGGCTAGTTCCGTCCCAACCAAGAAAACATCCGCGTTCAGAAACGAGAAAATTGATCTGCTGCGATAGTTCAGTGGCAGAATTTCCGCCCGGCAAGTGGAAGACCCGGGTTCGATTCCCGCCCATAGCAGACTTTTTTCTCGTTTCAAAATTATTCCCAAAACATATACTATTTGACTAGTTCTACAAAGTCGTTTAAAGACTTTTTTGTTATAAGTGATATTGTACGAGATATAAAGAAAAGTTCATTTTCTGTCACCAGTAAAATGGCACTCCTGATTAGGCCACGTAAACTATTTATATCATTTTCTTGGTTTCTTTGCCCCTATGTCCTAAATGCCAAATTTCATCAACATCTGCCCAGTAGTTTCTGAGATGAAACATGCATACGGATGGACACGACATGACCATAAGGCGTTCTATTTTTACTTATTGTAAAGAACGCCTAAAAACGAACTGTACATTTTTACCAATCACGCTTGGCGAACCACCCGTGTAAACAATATCACCCTTTGAATAATTCAAGTTCACCGCTACGGTGCTCAAATTTCAATAACTTTTTAATTTTTACAATATGTCAGCACCTTTAGTTGCACTGCCAAGTGTTTTGAAGCCCAAATGTTCTCCTACATCGTTTGAGTAAAATTTTCATACAAAAACACAACTGTGCATCCCCTGATATATCACACCATCGAAGAAGTCCACAGAACGACTGAAAACTTTACTTTGTATCCAAATACCAGGCGATATCTATTATGTGCTATTGATAGTGCACAGTTAGCACAACGAAATTCTACTAAATCAATTTTTAGCAAGCATTAACTATGACCTGCTTCGATGATTAGCGCAAGCCGTACGACTAACATTTTTCAAACAAGGCGCGCCACAAAAGATCCCTTCATGCGCTGCAGATGGCACGGATTCTGCAAGTCTGTCGCCTAGGCCCGCAGTGTTTTTCAGCTTTTTGGAGCCGCGGAACCCCTACGAATTCCCACAACTTTTACGGATCCCCTTTCCATGTACATTTCATGCATTTTTCATTCATTGCCTCGTTTGCTCACTTTGAAATATTAATCCGAGCTGTGGACGAAATCGAACAAGTTATAGATAAAAATAAACGTATTGTCCTACTCAACTCGCGGACCCCTGGGGATCCGGGGACCACCGGTTGAGGCCCTAAGATATACAGAAATAAATACTAGACACTTAAACATGAAGAAGTATGCACAACGTATATTAACAACCAGTGGAAGACAAAAGAATCATACATTCCTTTTACAGTTTTGGAGTGCTCCAAACCAAAATTTAGATGTTTTATCGAAGAAGGCTAAGATAGAAGATATTTTTCATTAACACAAAAAATCACCACCATTTCTAGAAAAGTCTAAAAGAAAAAAAATGAAGAAAAGGCCATTTTAATCTGAGAGACGCAGACCTAAGGAGTAACGGGAAGATTTTCGTCGAAAATACCAAAAAATTAGTCTTGACTAACAAGGATACCGAAAATACGAAGTTGGAAGGAAAAAATGACACAAAGGGAGTAAAAGAGAAAGAAAGAGAGATGGATAGGGCACGAGACAGTTGAAGGAATCAAGAAGGTAAGCTTTCACGAGAGATGTGGTATGAGAGAGTTAAACAAAAAATAATAAACCAAGCAAGGAGGCAAGACTGAGTCAGACGAAACTGACTCGAAGAAGAAGTAGTCCTTGAAGGAACAAACAGAATTCCAAACTCTCTTCTTATTTCTGCTCCTTCATTTTTTTTTAACCCTTCCCACCCCTCCACGCCTCTTTCTCTCCCTCCCCTTCACTCCCTCTAAAAAACCTCTCTCTCCATCGCTCTCCATCTCTCCGTCGGTAACCAGTCCAAACCTCGAGAAAAGAAAAAATGCAAACAACGAACAGAGAAAGATATACACGCGACCGAAAAGCGTCGAATTCGCTGTCTCAGCGGAGGCGCTGGCGCGAAATAAAACAGAGTTTTTGGTTCGGATCCCTCCGCGTAATTAAGTGCCCCGAATCCTTCCACTTTCGTTTTTACTGAATAGGAGATTCCTGGATGACGAGAGATACTTGCATCGCGTGATTACCGTGATGCCGCGCATAGATTACATTACACTCACGCGCAGGCACATATGCAAACGCACCCTCGCGAATACATGCACACACACACACAAACACACGCCTAAGCGTTAAAAAAAGAGATCTTTCCGTTTCTCTCGACCCCTCCCACCAGGAAACCTCCCCGAGGCGCCTTTTCAAGGTGTTGCTCGCCACCGATCACGCCCCCCGAATGATGAAACGACTTAAATGCGGCGACCACTTACGCGAGGAAAGATGCGAGCAATTAATAACTCGGGATTCGCGGTCAATATTGGAGCAGCTGCTATACCTTGCGCGATTAGTTAACACCGGTCTAATTCCTGAAGGCGACATCTCGCGGAACTGGACGATATTAATGCCCTCCGCGTTGAGAAGAGGATGTTTTTGCAAGGCAAGGCCGTTAAGAGATCTCTTAATTGAAACTAATGGAGAGAATTCGGGGAGGATTTTTTTCAAGGGACTAATAAATTTTCAAAAAATCCTGCGGCCTGATTCGGATGTGGAGTGAAACGGCCTATACCAACGATGTCTCTTTTTACGACATTAATAAAGAGGTCCCGAGTTCGTGTCTCCGCGGCGTGAATGTGTCCACAAACCACACGCAGATGTCCTGGTGTCCCGAAGAAGCCTTTCGAAACAGATAACTGCCTAGGATTTCATTGTACTAAGATTAAACACGAGCATCATTTGGTTTGCCTGCATTTCACAACAGAGAATTGATTTCTTATAACAAAACATTGCAGGACACGGCATCGTTGTTGCTGTTATAATAAAAAAACTGATGTGGGCAACACATGACTTTCTCCATATTTATATGGCAAATTACATGTTGTTAGCTCTGGGATTGTTGTCAATATTTACTTCCGGTTGACAATTAAGAAAAGAAAAAGGAGCGTTACTAAGACTTAACTAAGCGTCAATTGTTAACAATAGTCTTCGGTAGGTGGCGTGGTGGTGGCAGCTAAAATATAAGATATCTCTTAAACAATGCATTATATGGAAAAATGTATCAAACAAAGGTTGTAGAAAATGACATTTCCTACAACATTTATTCCACTACATTTTTACATTTATCAAATATCAAAGCAAATATTTCCAAATAACGGATAAGTGACAAGAGTAAACACCCACTTCCGGTCGACCGATTTTTACCAAAAACTAATCAGATCTTCTAAATTTTATAAAAATGCTAAATATAAAATATTGCGTTGACCTGATTAATAGTTTGTGAGTTAGAGCGCCCACAAAAATCTATCCCATACAGACCGACAGACAGACAGAGACACAGACATAATCGCGAAATTAGTCAGAACGTGTTCAGGGAACCTTAAAACATGTATTACCGTTGAAATCTCGAGTTCGATTTTTTTAATGAAAACAATACTTTCTCATACTACGTATATGGAGAAAGTAAAAATAACCAAAAGACTAAATTTCACGTACTGTGCCGCTTTTGAATCATCAGAACACGTTGTCTCGATTTAGATCCGTCCGAATCTGGTCAAATTCCATAAACCAGCAGTTTCCAAACTGTGGCGCGTCACCCTGGGGAGGGCGCGGTGGATAGATTAGGGGGAGGGGGAAGGGAGGGTGGAGGGGGCGCAAAATATTACTCGTGTATTTCCCGTATGTCTACCCATCCTAATTATGAGACCTAAAATATGCAGCCGTTAAATTCTAGTATAGTTTGCCCCCATGTTTTATTAAGGTGGTTATATTAATTGCAATTGTACAACCACTAGGTATTGTTTATGAATTTTAACTGAACATGATATAGAGGGGAGGGGGGCGCAATGACATTTCTTAGATGGGGGGCGCGACTATGTCATGTTTGGAAACCGCTGCCTTGCGTCAGACTTATACTAGATATAATTTAGGTAAGCTACTAAATAAGGTTTAGAAATAAAATAAAATAATGACTAAAATGCACATTAAAAAACGAATGTCAAAAAATCGGTTCCCTTATTCCCTCAATCTACTCTAAAGTGAAGACAATCACAGGGATAAGAAGGAAAGGGAAACAATTAAAAATGTTTCATATACAAGAATTTTACGACTTAATTTTTATTAAAAAGTATGTAATAACCTTATCGGAGAATGAAGCGTTAAAGTTTTAGTAAAATTAAGTTTCAATAATAGAACTGCTTGCATTGATAATCAGATAATGTGTATATTTAGAAATTATGTATTTGACCCCCGAGCGATCTAGGTCAGAGACTCCTGAATCGAGACAAAGAAACATTACAGGGGCGATGTTTACACTGCATCTCGAAAAAAACAAAGTTCTTCTTTTAACAAAGAAATTCCAATCACGAATTGTGTGGTGCTGGAACGATCACCGATGGCAAGAATCGACCATTACAAAACAGGGAAAAAAAAGAAAAAAATGGGGATTGTGTCGCCGAAGGGCGAATGAATGGACCGGGAAAGAAAACAAAGCTTTCTTTCAAGCGGGAAAATGTACAGAGGGCGTCCGGTCTTTTAAATTCATGAAAACGAATTTTACGTCTCATCGTAATGATTCACGCAGTAATCAAACTACCACTAGGAGAAGTTAAAGAACAATTAGACCCTCTGTTAGCACAAGGGCTTTTCAGGAATGTTATTTTTTGTCCATTAGGAAAAGAGAGAGCGAGGCAGAGAACAAAGCATACAGACAAACACACCCACCTCCCGACAAAGTGGGCACCAAGGCTTTTAACAAATGCGAGCCTATTTGAGCAGGTGACAAGAAGCTCAGTCTCCTCTTCGTTCACACTTGGGCGCGAGAAAGAAGAGAACATACACACACAGACCAGCGCTGACGAGGGAGAAGTTTGGGCGGCGTACTGACCAAGGACCAAAAGACTCACGAGAGGGTCTTTCCGTTTGTATATTTTTTTGTGAAACGACCAAAGGTAAACAAAAGAAAAAGTAAGGCGCGACTCGGCCAGTTACCTCTCCGCTTCACGTCACCTTCACGAACGAGCATCGCGGAAAAAAGAGAATCGATTATCCGCACTCCCGCATACTTGAAAGGAGAGGGAAATAAAAGAAGCGAACAGACATCGTTTGATTGCCATTCGGCCAGTGGTCTTATGCGATGGAAGAATAACGGATAACTTAATATTAAGCTACGTAACTTTTTTCCTTTGGTCGAACAGTTCGTGACGAACGCGGGTGCCTATTTCAGACAACTGATGCAATCGACTGAAAATCAATTCGGCGTCCGAAGGCAAGCAGTTTCATGAGAAATTTGAATCGCATTCATGATGGTAAATTGGATACTCGATCTTATGTTTTTATCTTAAAACGATCGTAATTCCGCGAGTAAAAACGGCATAGCATCAAGGAAGTCATTTTATGAGGCACTCCGTGGAAATATATTCCTACTTTTGAGAGGAGGATCGTAGAGGCTTTTTCTCCGAATTGCACCAAAGAAATTAACTATAGAATGGACAAAAACACGTGGCTGAGGCTAAAACATCCGAATACCTAAAATAGAGCGTCAGGTTTTTTTTTAAACGAGCCTACTGCCATGGTAATGCGGGTTACAAAAACAAATGCCATGCGATACTGATTTTTACTGGACAAATGAGAGTCGCGACTTGAGATTCAGAATCGGAGATAGTATACTGTACGAAAAATCCTTAACTGAAGTTCTGATATTGACAGCGCAAGTATGCGTTAGAAAAGGCGTCTGGATTTTTACGTGAACGGGTAACCGCACGCTAGTGTTTGGCGGCGATCAAGCACGCACGAGCCGTCAGAAGAAAGACTGCGACTGTGGGAATACGGGGCGCGGGCGCTGTGAAAAAATGAGGCGCTCGAAGCGAGCAGTTTTGCTATCATTCTCTCACGCCATTACCGAAGATGAAGAAACATAAACGCGTTACATTGGCACGTGCAGTAAAAAGGATTCTTTGCAGATATGTTCATAGGTCCTTTTGTTTCAAATTCCGCCTGTCTTTATTGGGAACGCTGTTTCTAAGTTACGAATCTAATTCTCTGTCAATGGGCACGAAGAAGCGGAGCAGCGCAACGAATCAAGAAACTCCCATCATGCTCGTGCATGTGTTAACCATTTCAGCAAATAAATTCACATCATTAAGCAACGCTGTACAATAGGTAATGTAGTCACATCCATAACCGCGCCATTCGACCTAATAGTCGGTAAAACATAATTTTTAACGAATTATATTCTATAACTTTTATTTTTCAAGACCTCACCGACTTAGGCCAGCAATTATCTGCATATACGGAACATCGCGCATGTCACCAGACAGGTGGGTGGCTGGGGGTGCGTGACACCAGACTTCCTAAAAAGTCCATCTCTTCAGCCCAGCAATTTTTGTTGAACATATGATAGGACAAATAACACGATGATTTATCAGGATAAGCTCCAGAAAGTGATTTCCCAATGTGATTACAAGGCGTTAGATGAGAAAATTTAATTGAAAAATGGATGTATCAAAATGAACGCGACACTACATAATCTTTGTAGAGGTTTTCACAAAGTAATTCAATGTTCTATAACTCTGTTCGTGCTATATCCTACAACATGAGCACAAATGTATGAATTATAGTGCTTGACCGCTTAACGAAACAAAAAACTAAATATAAATATTATTCCGACATGAATATAACCATCCCTAAATGGATAACATAAATATTAAATAGCGTTTAAAATAACTTAAGTTTTATTTTAGATGCCACTATGTTGCCTTCCTTACAAAATCAAACTTTATCCTTCAAGAACTAAGTAAATAGCTCCTCTGGCTTGATAAAATAGCACATGAAAACAATACGGTACAGTAAATACATATTATTTTCAAGTACATTCTTGCTTATCTATTTAGACTTAATCTTAATGGATTCGGAAGTCATTCAATATTTGATAAAATCTTTCACACATGCGCATTGGTTGGAATTGAGACGCACCATCGAAATTGGGGCAGTTTAAGGCGACTTTTGTTGACGAATTTTACCATTTTAATAATCGATCAATGAAAGAGAGATATTATCGCTATTCTCGGTTCCTATAATAAACATAGACTGCATACGCTGAACTTAACTATAAAAATCCACCATCATGCACATAAAATAAAAGGAGGGAAATTATTGAGAAAAACTGAGTGAAATGAGGGGACGCAAATGAAGAAACCAAGGAATCGACTAACAGCAACGATTTTTGCCTAAGTGATAAAATACAAAACTTGTAAAATCTAAAAAGGATGTAAAATTTCTACATGTTTACGTGGGCATGCGAATATCAACGAATTTTTATGCGAATTGCCACTTTAATCGCCCTCCCATTTTCTCGAACTTCTTTTTTTAGACTAACCACCGTCCTTACCATTTAAAAAAATACTCGAAAAGAGGTGCTCGAGGTAAGACACGCAACGACAGTTAAGATCAACCTGCTTCCGTCCTCAAAACAAAATAAAACCCAAAAGAAACGTCGAGCGCGCGCAATTTACAATATACTATATGTCTCGCGGGAGAGTTTATTTTCTCCGGATAATTTGGATTTTTAATGAGCAATGGCGTGCGGTGAGGGGCCGTGGGGGGGAAGAGGGTGGGAAAGAAAGGGGCGTTCAGTGGGCAAGGACGTAGGTGGCAGAGAAAGAGTAAATGAGGGAGAGGATGGTGACGTGAAAGACGGCAGATGGCGGCGGAGAGGGAGGGAAGAGCCGAAAAGGGAGGGAAAGCGGAGAAGGGGTGCACAAGGGAAAATGAAGGAAAGGAAGGGAAGGCGAGGGGGGGAGGGGGAAGCGCGGAGAGGGGGAGGAGGTGGGTCAGGGAGTTAAGGGTATTTCCCCACCATACACGAAATCCCGAACAATGAGGATGGCTGGCTGGCTGGGCACAGCGGGGTATTTATGCGTGGGAGGGAAAAAGTCTTTCATGGAGGGAGGGGGGGGGGAGAGGGAGGGAGGTTAGAGGCCCTGGTTGGGAGAGAAAGGTCTCTCACACACACATACACAGGGTGGAAAGGAGAGAAACAGAAGTGGAATGAACCTACAGAGCGAAACGAAGTAGGAAATACTAGGTGCGTCGAAAGGAAAACAGAGGTGGTAGGAAGAGGGGGTGGCTGATCCTAGGGGATGGTTGTTTAGCGCTTAAAAACTAGAGGAATATAAGGTGAAAATAGTAGGCGGAGACTAGGAGTGCGCATGTAAATTCGTAATGACTCGGAGGAGTAGAAAAAAAAGGAGAGCCACGTTCCGTGAAAAATTAAACGGAGGCGGACTGCGCTTTCGTAAGCTAATTACTCTCAGAAAAAGGGAGAGAGCGAGAAAGAGAGGGAGGGAGGGAAAGGAAGGTGGGGTTGATAAACCCTTCCTCGTCATTAAAGTCGACTCCCTTTCAAACACACTCTATCTCTCTCTCTCTCACTCTTCTGCGCTCGGTACCACTGCCAATTGACGCACGGTGCGATTTCCGCCAAGCCGCAGAATTACGCCATCGATAACAATAGCCGTGTTTTAAATAAGACGGCGAATGCTTCGTTAGCTGTGCCGCATTCTTTTACTTCATTCAATTCGACGAGAAAAAAATTTACTACTCCTTACTTGGTGAATGTGTGTTTCCTTGAGGTGCAGCGCATGGCATATTTCAGTGGTGAGGGGAATTCAACCAAGTTGGCTTTTCACAAGGTATTAACACTATAATGAAAGTTTCTTTCACACGTATCCAAAATGCACTTGAGCGAAGGAGAGAGTAAATGGAGACCGATCCAAATAGGACAGGGGTTTTCGCAGATACTCATATAACGTTATGGATGGGCAAAGGTGGCAATAACAATGTTTAATATATGGGTTAATTGAATTATACACAACCACGTTTCGCCTAGGATGCACCGTGACACACTGATGAGTAAATTCAAGAATAAGCACTCAAGTATCAGAAACCGAAAAATATGAGCACTTATCTTACGTATATCCCATTGTCATTACAAGTTTATGATTTATAATCTTGTCAGACTCGGAATTAGCGCCACTGTTTGTCCATCACTAGCAATGGCGCTAAAGCGAGGATGGCGGTAAATCGAGGTTAAGTATATGCTTGGTCTATGTAATCATAAGGTACAAGTTCTGTTCACAACGATTAATGGGTTGTATGCGGGGGCGGCGCTAAATCGGGGTCTGACTACTTTCGGCGAATCACAGCTGAAGACGGCTGTATTGTAACTGAAATGCATATCTGGTTTTTCATAATCTTGTTATGGCTATTGAGGATACCTAAGGTAAGCACTTGATTTTGAAATTTATGGTACTTAAATTCTTATTCTTAAATTTGCTTTTAGTCATGAGACGAGCTAGATAATTCTCTGGTGGACACTGACATACGTTTACGACTGATATCTTTGTGAAAGGAGTAGCACAATGAAGCGAATGTAACGCAGCAAGTGCATCGCACACCTCTCGCCAGACATATATTTTGTGTTCATGTATTTGAATAGAAGAATTTCTTAGCATATGAATGCACACTGATGCATTTATATTATTACATTTTAATTAATATCATATTTCTGCATGAGTAACATATATCACCATTGAAGTCTGTGTCGGGTAATTGTGATTTATTAGAAGAATTGTTGCGATTCCACAGCTACATAATTTTGTAGGCTGCAATTGCGTCAATGCAATATATTGTATTACTAAATGATTTAGAGGTTTCAAGTGACCTACGCTTAAAAACAACTGCACTATTTTTCAGTGCAGTTTAATTTTACTACCAGATGATTTTCACCCTAATCATGCACGTTAGAAAAAAATTTGTTCCCAACAATTGTAATCGACTAGCTATAGTACATTAATTCTGAATTTTCTATTTTAACCGGCACAAGTCAACTGAAACTGATTAGCTATTGAAATAAAATTACCTGTTGGAATAGTCTGCCAACGTCGCACACTCCACATATGAACCGGCTATTTATTCTTTAATAATTAAATATTGTGTGGGTATTGTTTAAATTAACAGTAATTCACAATTTAATCAACAGGTTCATAACAACATCTCCACATGCAATTCAACCCACACAACTCGAACGCCTATAACAAGAAGATAATATTTTCCCGTCCGTATTCATGAAAATGAAATTGTATTTCGAAGCTTCGAACTTTAGTGTCTTCCATTGAGGATCGATCGGATATTGACTTTCTCGATCGTCCTTACAAGAAAATGCGACAGTTTATTGCAAGTCCTGGTCGGAGCCCCAGGATCTCCTAATGCTCAATGTCTCCACGTCTCTATCGCTTCTGACCAACATCACCGACTGTTTCTTCCAGCATAGCGTCACACGTCGCACTCATCGCCACGTTGGCATCTCGAATCTCATTTATGTCCGAGCCTTGTCTTCTTATCCTGTCTCAGCCTTTACCGGTCGATGTCCATCAGCGTACTTTCACATAAGGCGCGACCAAACAACAACGAGATTATTCTCGCCATAAAATCAACCACGTTTTAAACTATGAAATAACACACGGAATTTTAAAATGGCAAATATTATCGCAAACCAGATCGTCGATCGCATTCTTATAAGAAC